>CAUDMG010001374.1:550000-562500 GCA_958450375.1 Homarus gammarus | reverse complement strand
GGAAGAAGAGGAGAATCACCCCTCCCTATGAAGAGTTATCAGAGGCTCTTCAGGTTGAGGTGGGTCAATTATAGCCGGGTACCTCGTGGCCAGATGATATCAACAGTAATCTGTGGTTTGTTGGCTGTGCTGAGCTGCGGTAAAGACTGGGCCCTACACACCCCTCTCTCTCTCTCTCTCCTCCCCTCTACACCTCTCTCTCTCTCTCTGTTCCTCCCCTACACCCAAAGAAATCCACGACCCTCCCTCCCACACACACACACACACACACGCGCGCGCCCTGGCGGTTAAAGTGGTAAGGTTTCTCACATGACCCCACATTATAAACGCACTGATATGGGATATTTTTTTAATACTATACGTTCGTCACATAGAACCACTCATATGGGGGTTGGTCCGTTGTTCTTTTTTTGTGTGTCTACTCTCTATTGACGCATTTAAAAGTGTGTGTGTGTGTGTGTGTATGTGTGTGTGTGTGTGTTTTATATTCAATGCTATACGCTGTTCGTTATATTTCTTCAGTATATTCTTGTTATATTCTTGCAGGTATACAAGGGGGATATATAATTTCACTGAGGTTATAGGAGTATATTTTTCCTATTAATAAATTGTTTGTTTGTGTTTATTAATCCAACAGTAGAGAGCAGTTTGTTGTTATACACATAATTATTATCAAGAGGAATCTAGTTCATTATTTAAACGTCAACTACAAGATTTCCCTCACGACAAAAACAACAACAACGATATTTACTATATTTCTATAATTTAATGTAAACAAAAAGACGCTATAATCTCTAAGACACTGATTGGCTGAGGAAAACTTTGACGTCACAAGTGTTCAGGAGAACCAATCATAAGCCGCGTAGAATTGTAAACAAAGATGGCGTCGTGTCCCAAGAAGAAAAAAAAAATTCCTGTCGTGCATGTCATCTATCCCTCAATTCTGGATAGAAAACACCTTATTATATACCATACCGTGGAAGGCGAGTCATTACCTTATAATATAAAACGCCTGTAACTATAGATGGCCTGAGAAAGAACCGTATTTTAGCCGGACTATGTTGTAGAGTAATCGTCTAGCATACGTAATAAGAATGAGAGAGAGAGAGGTGGGGGGGATCTCTCTCTCTCTCTCTGGGTGAGCTCCTCCTGCCAGGGGTATATATACTATTACTGCTGATGGTGGCCTAAGAGCAAAGGTGTTTTATCTTGATTCTGGCTACCCTATCGACGTAACGGGAAGGGGCAGCCATGCTAGAGAGAGAGAGATGGAATAAGAAGGAGAGGAAGGAGATGGTGAAACAGGTATATAATTTTGTATTTTATTAAAGACTGTCTATTATACTGCCACGGTGACACGTATTAATTGGTCTTATTATTTTAGGAAGCTGCCACAAGACCATGAAGCACCGTTTAATAGGTCTTTAAGTTTTAGGACCACTAACTAGGTCTTAGTTTTAATTAAGGTGCTTCAACTACCACAGGAACATGAAGCACCGTTTAATAAGTCTTTAAGTTTTAGGACCACTAACTAGGTCTTAGTTTTAATTAAGGTGCTTCAACTACCACAGGAACAAGAAGCACCGTTTAATAAGTCTTTAAGTTTTAGGACCACTAACTAGGTCTTAGTTTTAATTAAGGTGCTTCAACTACCACAGGAACAAGAAGCACCGTTTAATAGGTCTTCATTCGGGCAAAGAATTCTCCGAGTGGTATTTCTCCACCTGAGTATCAACTAAGTCTTAAAACCAGACCTTTAGAGAATTATATCGATATGTTTCTATTTTTTTTATACTGTTATCTCATTCGGAAAACTCTTAGAGAGGGGAGAGGAAGAGAGGGGTAGGAGGATAGGGAGGGGTAGGAGGATAGGGAGGGGGGTGGGATAGGGAGGGGGAGGGGAGGATCAGGGCAACCAAGACCAGCTACTGTGATATCAACGTTTTTTTGTTGAGAGGTAAATATAATCTTTATTTAGAGGGTTGCTACCTGTAGGGTTAACATCGACTAATCCAACCAGACAACCCAACCAACTAACATTCTTTCTCTCTATCTCTCTTCAGCCCAGCCCCTACCTTCTTCCTTCTCTCCCACCCCCCCCCTCACCCTCACACCCCCTCTGACCCCTCACACCCCCTCTGACCCCCATCTTTACCTCTTAGATAACTTAGTCGTTCTGTTTTTCCTGTTCCATTTTTTTTTTTTTTACTTTCTTTCCATTTTTTTTCTATCAATCTGTCATCCTGATTTCTTCCATTTATTCAATTATTTTCACTCTCTCTCTCTCTCTCTCTCTCTCTCTCTCTCTCTCTCTCTCCTTAACAAACGGTACACACCACCACAATACCTCTCACTAACACCAACACTTCTCTATAACACAAACACCAACACTTCACTATAACACCATCACAAACACTTAACTATAACACCAACACTTCACTTTAACACCAACACAAACACTTCTCTATAACACAAACACCAACACTTCTCTATAACACAAACACTTCTCTATAACACAAACACCAACACTTCTCTATAACACCGACACCAACACTTCTCTATAACACCAACACCAACACTTCACTATAACACCATCACAAACACTTCACTGTAACACCAACACTTCTCTATAACACAAACACCAACACTTCACTATAACACCATCACAAACACTTAACTATAACACCAACACTTCACTTTAACACCAACACAAACACTTCTCTATAACACAAACACCAACACTTCTCTATAACACCAACACTTCACTTTAACACCAACACAAACACTTCTCTATAACACCAACACCAACACTTCTCTATAACACCAACACCAACACTTCACTATAACACCATCACAAACACTTCACTGTAACACCAACACTTCTCTATAACACCAACACCAACACTTCTCTATAACACCATCACAAACACTTCACTGTAACACCAACACAAACACTTCTCTATAACACAAACACTTCACTATAACACCATCATAAACACTTCTCTATAACACAAACACTTCACTATAACACCATCATAAACACTTCTCTATAACACCAACACAGACACTTCACTATAACACCAACACTTCTCTATAACACCAACACTTCACTGTAACACAAACACTTCTCTATAACACAAACACTTCACTATAACACAAACACTTCACTATAACACCAACACTTCACTATAACACCAACAATTCACTATAACACAAACACTTCACTATAACACCAACACTTCACTATAACACCAACAATTCACTATAACACAAACACTTCTCTATAACACAAACACTTCACTATAACACAAACACTTCTTTATAACACCAACACTTCTCTATAACACCAACACTTCACTATAACACAAACACTTCTCTATAACACAAACACATCACTATAACACAAACACTTCACTATAACACCAACACTTCTCTATAACACAAACACTTCTTTATAACACAAACACTTCTCTATAACACCAACACTTCTATATAACACAAACACTTCTCTATAACACAAACACTTCACTATAACACAAACACTTCTATATAACACAAACACTTCTATATAACACCAACACTTCTCTATAACACAAACACTTTTATATAACACCAACACTTCTCTATAACACCAACACTTCTCTATAACACCAACACTTCTCTTTAACACTATGAAACACAAGCCCATCAACAAAAACAATACCAAACACACAAACACACAAACACCACAGCAATCACAACAAGAACACCAGTAACAAACACACAAGACTCAATAACATCAACACCACAACAAAAACAATTAAATAAAACAATAAAAAAAAAATTACCATACAATCATACAATTAGTCAGAAGTACTGTAAGGTTTCGTGCTTGGATCCTCTTTGTTTGTGAATGGTTGTAGTGTTATGGTAGATGGTAGATAAGTATGGTTGTGGGGGTTATGGTCGATAAGTATGGTTGTGGGGGTTATGGTAGATAAGTATGGTTGTGGGGGTTATGGTAGATAAGTATGGTTGTGGGAGGGGGGTGGTTATGGTCGATAAGTATGGTTGTGGGGGGTTATGGTAGATAAGTATGGTTGTGGGAGGGGGTGGTTATGGTAGATAAGTATGGTTGTGGGAGGTTATGGTAGATAAGTATGGTTGTGGGGGTTATGGTAGATAAGTATGGTTGTGGGAGGGGGTGGTTATGGTCGATAAGTATGGTTGTGGGGGTTATGGTCGATAAGTATGGTTGTGGGGGTTATGGTCGATAAGTATGGTTGTGGGAGGGGGGTGGTTATGGTAGATAAGTATGGTTGTGGGGGTTATGGTCGATAAGTATGGTTGTGGGGGTTATGGTCGATAAGTATGGTTGTGGGAGGGGGTGGTTATGGTCGATAAGTATGGTTGTGGGGGTTATGGTAGATATGTATGGTTGTGGGAGGGGGGTGGTTATGGTCGATAAGTATGGTTGTGGGGGTTATGGTAGATATGTATGGTTGTGGGAGGGGGGTGGTTATGGTCGATAAGTATGGTTGTGGGGGTTATGGTAGATAAGTATGGTTGTGGGGGTTATGGTCGATAAGTATGGTTGTGGGGGTTATGGTCGATAAGCATGGTTGTGGGGGGTTATGGTAGATAAGTATGGTTGTGGGGGTTATGGTCGATAAGTATGGTTGTGGGGGTTATGGTAGATAAGTATGGTTGTGGGAGGGGGTGGTTATGGTCGATAAGTATGGTTGTGGGGGTTATGGTAGATATGTATGGTTGTGGGGGTTATGGTAGATAAGTATGGTTGTGGGGGTTATGGTCGATAAGTATGGTTGTGGGGGTTATGGTCGATAAGTATGGTTGTGGGGGTTATGGTCGATAAGCATGGTTGTGGGGGGTTATGGTAGATAAGTATGGTTGTGGGGGTTATGGTAGATAAGTATGGTTGTGGGGGTTATGGTCGATAAGTATGGTTGTGGGGGTTAAGGTCGATAAGTATGGTTGTGGGAGTTATGGTAGATAAGTATGGTTGTGGGGGGTTATGGTAGATAAGTATGGTTGTGGGGGTTATGGTAGATAAGTATGGTTGTGGGGGTTATGGTCGATAAGTATGGTTGTGGGGGTTATGGTCGATAAGTATGGTTGTGGGAGTTATGGTAGATAAGTATGGTTGTGGGGGTTATGGTCGATAAGTATGGTTGTGGGGGTTATGGTGGATAAGTATGGTTGTGGGGGTTATGGTAGATAAGTATGGTTGTGGGGGTTATGGTCGATAAGCATGGTTGTGGGGGGTTATGGTAGATAAGTATGGTTGTGGGGGTTATGGTAGATAAGTATGGTTGTGGGGGTTATGGTGGATAAGTATGGTTGTGGGGGTTATGGTAGATAAGTATGGTTGTGGGGGTTATGGTCGATAAGTATGGTTGTGGGGGTTATGGTCGATAAGTATGGTTGTGGGAGGGGGTGGTTATGGTCGATAAGTATGGTTGTGGGGGTTATGGTAGATAAGTATGGTTGTGGGGGGTTATGGTCGATAAGTATGGTTGTGGGGGTTATGGTCGATAAGTATGGTTGTGGGAGGGGGTGGTTATGGTCGATAAGTATGGTTGTGGGGGTTATGGTAGATAAGTATGGTTGTGGGGGTTATGGTAGATAAGTATGGTTGTGGGGGTTATGGTCGATAAGTATGGTTGTGGGGGTTATGGTCGATAAGCATGGTTGTGGGGGGTTATGGTAGATAAGTATGGTTGTTGGGGTTATGGTAGATAAGTATGGTTGTGGGGGTTATGGTGGATAAGTATGGTTGTGGGGGTTATGGTAGATAAGTATGGTTGTGGGAGGGTGGGTGGTTATGGTCGATAAGTATGGTTGTGGGGGTTATGGTAGATAAGTATGGTTGTGGGAGGGGGTGGTTATGGTCGATAAGTATGGTTGTGGGGGTTATGGTAGATAAGTATGGTTGTGGGGGTTATGGTAGATAAGTATGGTTGTGGGGGTTATGGTAGATAAGTATGGTTGTGGGGGTTATGGTAGATAAGTATGGTTGTGGGGGTTATGGTCGATAAGTATGGTTGTGGGAGGGGGTGGTTATGGTCGATAAGTATGGTTGTGGGGGTTATGGTAGATAAGTATGGTTGTGGGGGTTATGGTAGATAAGTATGGTTGTGGGGGTTATGGTAGATAAGTATGGTTGTGGGGGTTATGGTAGATAAGTATGGTTGTGGGGGTTATGGTAGATAAGTATGGTTGTGGGGGTTATGGTAGATAAGTATGGTTGTGGGGGTTATGGTAGATAAGTATGGTTGTGGGAGGGGGGTGGTTATGGTCGATAAGTATGGTTGTGGGGGTTATGGTCGATAAGTATGGTTGTGGGGGTTATGGTAGATAAGTATGGTTGTGGGAGGGGGGTGGTTATGGTCGATAAGTATGGTTGTGGGGGTTATGGTCGATAAGTATGGTTGTGGGGGGTTATGGTAGATAAGTATGGTTGTGGGGGTTATGGTAGATAAGTATGGTTGTGGGGGTTATGGTCGATAAGTATGGTTGTGGGAGTTATGGTCGATAGGTATGGTTGTGGGGGTTATGGTCGATAAGTATGGTTGTGGGGGTTATGGTAGATAAGTATGGTTGTGGGGGTTATGGTCGATAAGTATGGTTGTGGGGGTTATGGTCGATAAGTATGGTTGTGGGGGTTATGGTAGATAAGTATGGTTGTGGGGGTTATGGTCGATAAGTATGGTTGTGGGAGGGGGTGGTTATGGTCGATAAGTATAGTTGTGGGGGTTATGGTACATAAGTATGGTTGTGGGGGTTATGGTAGATAAGTATGGTTGTGGGGGTTATGGTCGATAAGTATGGTTGTGGGAGGGGGTGGTTATGGTCGATAAGTATGGTTGTGGGGGTTATGGTCGATAAGTATGGTTGTGGGGGTTATGGTCGATAAGTATGGTTGTGGGGGTTATGGTCGATAAGCATGGTTGTGGGGGGTTATGGTAGATAAGTATGGTTGTGGGGGTTATGGTAGATAAGTATGGTTGTGGGGGTTATGGTCGATAAGTATGGTTGTGGGAGTTATGGTCGATAAGTATGGTTGTGGGGGTTATGGTCGATAAGTATGGTTGTGGGGGTTATGGTCGATAAGTATGGTTGTGGGAGGGGGTGGTTATGGTCGATAAGTATGGTTGTGGGGGTTATGGTCGATAAGTATGGTTGTGGGGGGTTATGGTAGATAAGTATGGTTGTGGGGGTTATGGTAGATATGTATGGTTGTGGGGGTTATGGTAGATAAGTATGGTTGTGGGGGGTTATGGTAGATAAGTATGGTTGTGGGAGGGGGGTGGTTATGGTCGATAAGTATGGTTGTGGGGGTTATGGTCGATAAGTATGGTTGTGGGGGGTTATGGTAGATAAGTATGGTTGTGGGGGTTATGGTAGATAAGTATGGTTGTGGGGGTTATGGTCGATAAGTATGGTTGTGGGGGTTATGGTAGATAAGTATGGTTGTGGGGGTTATGGTCGATAAGTATGGTTGTGGGAGGGGGGTGGTTATGGTACCATTTGAGAATTTATTTTGTATCTAGATAATGTTGTAGAGGTTTAGAGAGCTACAGAGTGTGGGTTTGACTGGCTGTGGGTTTGACTGGCTGTGGGTTTGACTGCCTATGGAGGGGGCGGGGGGGGGGTGAAAAGTTTACCGCATAGCATGAGTTGACCAGTGAGAAGAAGAGGGGTGCTGGACAGAAAGGTGAGGGGGGAGGAGGGGGTCATAACATAGATGGGTCGACTGTCGGGTAGAGTAGGGCTCACACCATAACACAGGGGGGGGGGGGGGTGGGTGGGTGGGTAGGTAGATAGGTAGTGGATGACTATTGAAAAAGAAAACAATAGGGAGTCACAGCCAAGATAAAGTCGACCAGATGTTGTAAAAATGTCATACGAAGAGGCGTTGACAGGAGGTGACCAGTGCATTGTATACCAAGACGTGTTGAGGTTATGGTGGATATATAGAAAGATGTATCAGATTATGAGAGAAATGATGATGATGATGATGATTATGATGCTTATAATATCAGCAATGTCCGCGCCACCATACACTCATCCTCCATGGCCTGTGATCCTCAGTTATAAATGTATGCATGTACATCACCAAGGACACGATGGTTGAAACGTCTCGCTCATCCCAACACCGCATTATCCCCCACCACCTTCAGAGAGTGAGCTTCCTGGAACACATTAATATCATCACCACCACCACAACCACAACAACAACACAAAACACTTCGCCGCAGACACAAGCGGGCTTCTCCATCCTCTCTGGTCAGCACCTTCACGTAACCCACACGTACAATATCCAATCCTTGAGAGAGAGAGAGAGAGAGAGAGAGAGAGAGAGAGAGAGAGAGAGACACACACAAAATGGAAGAAGGCAAGAAGAATGGCAGTCCAACTCACATATTCGCTTCTTCCAAGAGTATCCACACCTACACACTGTTAATGTTCTTTCTGTCTCGTATCCTGATTCGCACATGTCACATCCTAACACCACAGTCTTGCCACTAACTGTAGGAGAGTACAATTTCGGTCGTATTCTCAATTTCGTCCCTCGATCACGATACATATTCACTCTACGACTGTACCAGCAACACTAAAGTCTTTAGGCAGGGGCCCCTCAATGGCATCCGAGGAGAGTTGTCAGTGGCCGCCAGATACCCGAGACGTTTGACCACGCACACATGACGTTGATCTCAAAGGTTGCTGACTCATTTTTATTTATACTTTATGTACAGTCTTATACAAAAGTATTAACCGATATGATGACTCTCCCAGTAAACACCGTCTCACAGGGTATATCTGAAAGCCTAAAATGTTATAACTGGCATCAATACTCTCGGCGGGGAATGGGAGGTTGGGTGTCCACGTTAGCATTTACCATACAAATGTGAAACTAAAATTGTGCGCATTTAGAGAAAGCCCCCGTGTTTGACAGATAAACACGATCTGAATATTTCACCTGTAATCAAAAACGGCACCTCTACCTAACCACAGAGGGCCACACAACAAAGGACTTTCAGTACAGATATCCTTAAAAGCTTGGCGAAGTGGGATCACGTGAGAGAGAGGAGGAGGAGGAAAGAGAGAGAGAGAGAGAGAGAGGGCGAGCAGAGCGAGAAAGAGAAAGAGCTCAGATATGGACACAAACAAGGCCCTCACTGGAGCAGGAAGCACCTCACCCACACACTCACACAGCCGCTACACACTCTCACTGTCCACACATCACCACCATAACTCGCATTCTCACCAAGAAAGCGAAGGCGGCAATAACATATGGAACACCAACAGGGGTTCCTCTAGCAGCCCAGGAGGACGGGTGGTGGTGGAGGCACAGGGGGAGGGGGGGGGGGAAGAAGAGGGAGACCAGAGTGGAGGAGGAGGAGGAGGAGGAGGAAGAAGGGCGGAGACAGGAATGGCCGACAGAAAATATTATCCCTTGGAAATCGTTCTCATGCTTTTCATATGAGCGTTGTTGAAGGGCTGTGCTGTTTTTGCGTGAGGAAAGGGGTTGTATTTTCTCCCATTACACGATACTGAGTGAACCCAATGGTCTTGTGTAGCAGAGAGGAGGAGGAGGAGGAAGAGAAAGAGGAGGAGGAGGAGGAGGAGATGAAGAAGAGGAGGAGGAGGAGGAGGAGGAGGAGGAGGAGGAGGAGGAGGAGGAAGAGGAGGAACATGCACCTGCACACCATCACAAATATAAATCGACTTTTCAATTCACTCTTTCCTTACTACACCATCAGGTACGAACGGGCGAGAGTGTGTGAGGGCGAGAGTGTGTGAGGGGGAGAGTGTGTGAGGGAGAGAGTGTGTGAGGGAGAGAGTGTGTGAGGGGGAGAGTGTGTGAGGGCGAGAGTGTGTGAGGGGGAGAGTGTGTGAGGGCGAGAGTGTGTGAGGGGGAGAGTGTGTGAGGGCGAGAGTGTGTGAGGGGGAGAGTGTGTGAGGGCGAGAGTGTGTGAGGGCGAGAGTGTGTGAGGGCGAGAGTGTGTGAGGGAGAGAGTGTGTGAGGGGGAGAGTGTGTGAGGGGGAGAGTGTGTGAGGGCGAGAGTGTGTGAGGGGGAGAGTGTGTGAGGGGGAGAGTGTGTGAGGGGGAGAGTGTGTGAGGGGGAGAGTGTGTGAGGGGCAGAGTGTGTGAGGGCGAGAGTGTGTGAGGGGGAGAGTGTGTGAGGGGGAGAGTGTGTGAGGGCGAGAGTGTGTGAGGGGCAGAGTGTGTGAGGGAGAGAGTGTGTGAGGGAGAGAGTGTGTGAGGGCGAGAGTGTGTGAGGGGCAGAGTGTGTGAGGGAGAGAGTGTGTGAGGGCGAGAGTGTGTGAGGGGGAGAGTGTGTGAGGGGGAGAGTGTGTGAGGGAGAGAGTGTGTGAGGGGGAGAGTGTGTGAGGGCGAGAGTGTGTGAGGGGGAGAGTGTGTGAGGGGGAGAGTGTGTGAGGGGGAGAGTGTGTGAGGGCGAGAGTGTGTGAGGGCGAGAGTGTGTAAGCGACAGAGTGTGTGTGTGTGTGTGTGAGCGAGAGTGTGTGAGCGAGAAAGTGTGTGTGCATGCGAGATATTTCAAATGCCGGTACAGTACATAAACGCACAGACAAACATTAATACACAGGATATGCTTCACACTGCCATGATAATTCTGTACTGTAATTTGACGGGCTGGGAAACACGCGATCTACTGAAGATTAAGCACCCCCTCCCCTCCCCCCCTACAATATGTTACCTGATGATTAAAAACACCTAACGGTACCTGAGGGAGTTAGGTTAGTGTTGTGTTAGGTTAGGTTAGTGTTAGGTTATGTTAGGTTAGGTTAGGTTAGGTTAGGTTAGGCTAGGTTAGGTTAGGTTAGGTGATATATGATGGGGGTGCCTAATCTTCAGGTGATCCGACACACGTAGATAAGAATGATCAAGTTAATAACCTAACCTAACCTAACCTAACACTAACCTAACCTAACCTAACCTTATCGTATCCATAACGTGTCCAGGGTCTTATTACCTCAGCCCACAGTCTAGGTCCCTTCTCTACCCCCACCCCTCACTACCTCCCCCACCCCTTCCCCCTCCCCCACCCCCTCCCCCTGCCCCTCCCCCTGCCCCTCACCCTCCCCCCCCTCACCACCGCCTTCCAAATTATCTCTGATCCTCTCTCTCTCTCTCTCTCTCTCTCTCTCCTCGGGGCACGCGGCAGAACAGTTCCCACACACACGGTGAGTCGGTATGGTATCGGATAGTGGTAGTGATGGTGGTGGTAATGGTAATAATGGTGGTGATGGTGATTGTGGTGTTGGGGATAATGGTGGCGGTGAAGGGGATAATGGTGATGGTGATAAGACTAATGGTGGTAATGGTGGTGATGGGGATAATGGTGGTGGTGATGGTGATAATGGTGGTGGTGGTAGTAGTGTGCTGGAGGGTAGGTACTCGCGATCATTACTTGTACCTGCGTTGAAATTCCCGAAATATAATTCTCTCTCTCTCTCTCTCTCTCTCTCTCTCTCTCTCTCTCTCTCTCTCTCTCTCTCTCCGCTCGGAATTCCTTCGTTGAAAATTACCACCGTCGGCATTTTTTTTTTTGTGTGGTCCAGAAGGGTTTAAAATACGAGTTAACCTGTCGGAATTTTCCCACGGGTATTTTTTCCTCTTTGTTATTATATTAAAATTCTCAAATTCTCTCTTAACAGTTAAATCCCTTGTTAGAATTTTCACCTATTTATTTTTATTAATTTTTTGATAGATTTGTCCAAGTTGGTATTTACAGAGTGACATTTGACTTCAATTCTCGGGTGGAATTTAATGGGAATTTTTTTAATATTATTTTATATTTTATTTACTGTTATCCCCTGTTGGATTTTCTTTTACCCGTTAGATAGTTCTCCTGTTGGGGTTCTGTTGTGAAGGTAGAAATTAACGGTTCTTTCCCTGTTCGTCTTTCCCCCATTGAGAATTTACTGACGTTGGTGTAAAATGCTCTGAGAATTTGTGTGTGTGTGTGTGTGTGTGTTTGCTATCGTCACAACCATAACCACTACCATTTCTACCCCCACCACCACTATCAACCCCATTACTACCACTACTACCACCACTACTACCGCCACCACTACCACAACTACCCCCCCTCCTCCTTTCTTAGTAAAAACGTTTGTCCTTGCTAATAGTGGTGGTGACTTTGGCATGATCACCATCGTCTTGCCACTACCCCCATACCCACTACCCCCTTGCCACTACCCCCATACCCACTACCCCCCTTACCACTACCCCCATACCCACTACCCCCTTGCCACTACCCCCATACCCACTACCCCCCTTACCACTACCCCCATAGCCACTACCCCCTTGCCACTACCCCCATACCCACTACCCCCTTGCCACTACCCCCATACCCACTACCCCCCTTGCCACTACCCCCATACCCACTACCCCCCTTGCCACTACCCCCATACCCACTACCCCCCTTGCCACTACCCCCATACCCACTACCCCCTTACCACTACCC
>CAUDMG010001374.1:540000-545000 GCA_958450375.1 Homarus gammarus | reverse complement strand
GTTGTTGGTGGTTATTGGCTGGTGGTGGTTGTGATGGTGAGTAATAGTGGTATTAATTATGGTGGTGGTGGTTGTGGTTATTGGCTGCTGGTTGTGGTGTTGGTAGTTGTGGTTGTGGTGGTGGTTATGGTGAGTGATGGTTGTGGTAGTGGTTTTGGTTTGTGCTTCGGGTGACGTTGTTATGATGGTGGCTGTGATAGTGGTAATAATTATGCTGATTGTGGTAGTGGTGGTAGTGACTGTAAGGGAGAGGTAGAAGGAGAGGAAGAAGGAGGAAGGAGGAGAAGGAGAGGGAGGAATGAGTCTCAACGTAAATCCTGCGCCATTTTGCTATTTACCTTCTATTTTTCAAGCGTGACGGCAAAAACTCAAGCGTGACGGCAAAAACTCAAGCGTGACGGCAAAAACTCAAGCGTGACGGCAAAACTCAAGTGACGTCAAAATCTCAAGCGTGACGGCAAAAACTCAAGCGTGACGGCAAAAACTCAAGCGCGACGGCAAAAACTCAAGCGTGACGACAAAAACTCAAGCGTGACGGCAAAAACTCAAGCTTGACGGTAAAAATTCAAGCGTGACGGTAAAAACTCAAGAGCGACGGCAAAAACTCAAGCGTGACGGCAAAAACTCAAGCGTGACGGCAAAAACTCAAGCGTGACGGCAAAAACTCAAGCGTGACGGCAAAAACTCAAGCGTGACGGTAAAAACTCAAGCATGACGGCAAAAACTCAAGCGTGACGACAAAAACTCAAGCGTGACGGCAAAAACTCAAGCGTGACGACAAAAACTCAAGCGTGACGACAAAAACTCAAGCGTGACGGCAAAAACTCAAGCGTGACGGCAAAAACTCAAGCGTGACGGTAAAAACTCAAGCGTGACGGCAAAAACTCAAGCGTGACGGCAAAAACTCAAGCGTGACGGCAAAAACTCAAGCGTGACGGTAAAAACTCAAGCATGACGGCAAAAACTCAAGCGTGACGGCAAAAACTCAAGCGTGACGACAAAAACTCAAGCGTGACGGCAAAAACTCAAGCGTGACGACAAAAACTCAAGCGTGACGGTAAAAACTCAAGCATGACGGCAAAAACTCAAGCGTGACGACAAAAACTCAAGCGTGACGGCAAAAACTCAAGCGTGACGGCAAAAACTCAAGCGTGACGGCCAAAACTCAAGCGTGACGACAAAAACTCAAGCGTGACGGCAAAAACTCAAGCGTGACGACAAAAACTCAAGCGTGACGGCAAAAACTCAAGCGTGACGGCAAAAACTCAAGCGTGACGACAAAAACTCAAGCGTGACGACAAAAACTCAAGCGTGACGGCAAAAACTCAAGCGTGACGGCAAAAACTCAAGCGTGACGGCAAAAACTCAAGCGTGACGACCATAACACGCTTCAGCACTACAGAGAAGAGAAATAATTCGAACCTCCTGAAGATTGCTGTGTCATCGTCCATAAGGGAATGAGGCGGTGATGGGTTGGTGTGATGGGTTGGTGTGATGGGTTGGGGGTGATGGGTTGGGGTGATGGGTTGGGGGTGATGGGTTGGGGTGATGGGTTGGTGTGATGGGTTGGGGTGATGGGTTGGGGTGATGGGTTGGTGTGATGGGTTGGGTTAGATAAGGAACTCTAAATACAAACATCAAGGGACTTTATAAACACAAACATCAAGGGACTTTATAAACACAAACATCAAGGGACTTTATAAACACTCAGGTAGACTGTTACTCACACTCTAGACCGTTACTCACACTCTAGACTGTTACTCACACTCTAAACTGTTACTCACACTCTAAACTGTTACTCACACTCTAGACTGTTACTCACACTCTAGACTGTTACTCACACTCTAAACTGTTACTCACACTCTAAACTGTTACTCACACTCTAGACTGTTACTCACACTCTAGACTGTTACTCACACTCTAGACTGTTACTCACACTCTAGACTGTTACTCACACTCTAGACTGTTACTCACACTCTAGACTGTTACTCACACTCGGGGTTGTATACCTGGAGATACTCAGACCTACACAAGTCAACACCACTAAGAACACAATCACAACACAAGTCAACACCACTAAGAACACAATCACAACACAAGTCAACACCACTAAGAACACAATCACAACACAAGTCAACACCACTAAGAACACAATCACAACACAAGTCAACACCAGTAAGAACACAATCACAACACAAGTCAACACCACTATGAACACAATCACAACACAAGTCAACACCACTATGAACACAATCACAACACAAGTCAACACCACTATGAACACAATCACAACACAAGTCAACACCACTATGAACACAATCACAACACAAGTCAACACCACTATGAACACAATCACAACACAAGTCAACACCACTATGAACACAATCACAACACAAGTCAACACCACTATGAACACAATCACAACACAAGTCAACACCACTATGAACACAATCACAACACAAGTCAACACCACTATGAACACAATCACAACACAAGTCAACACCACTAGGAACACAATCACAACACAAGTCAACACCACTATGAACATAATCACAACACAAGTCAACACCACTAAGAACACAATCACAACACAAGTCAACACCACTAAGAACACAAGCACAACACAAGTCAACACCACTAAGAACACAAGCACAACACAAGTCAACACCACTATGAACACAATCACAACACAAGTCAACACCACTAGGAACACAATCACAACACAAGTCAACACCACTAGGAACACAATCACAACACAAGTCAACACCACTAAGAACACAATCACAACACAAGTCAACACCACTATGAACATAATCACAAGTCAACACCACTATAAACACAATCACAACACAAGTCAACACCACTAAGAACACAATCACAACACAAGTCAACACCACTAAGAACACAATCACAACACAAGTCAACACCACTATGAACACAATCACAACACAAGTCAACACCACTAGGAACACAATCACAACACAAGTCAACACCACTAGGAACATAATCACAAGTCAACACCACTATGAACATAATCACAACACAAGTCAACACCACTATGAACACAAGCACAAGTCAACACCACTATGAACATAATCACAAGTCAACACCACTATAAACACAATCACAACACAAGTCAACACCACTATGAACACAAGCAAAAGTCAACACCACTATGAACATAATCACAAGTCAACACCACTATAAACACAATCACAACACAAGTCAACACCACTATGAACACAAGCACAAGTCAACACCACTATGAACATAATCACAAGTCAACACCACTAAGAACACAATCACAACACAAGTCAACACCACTATGAACACAAGCACAACACAAGTCAACACCACCTTTCTGTTCTATAATATAATCACAACATTAAAGCGTGTCGGGGAAAAGGATGGATCAAGTCGGGTGGATCAAGTCGGGTGGATCAAGTCGGGTGGATCAAGTAGGGTGGATCAAGTCGGGTGGATCAAGTCGGGTGGATCAAGTAGGGTGGATCAAGTAGGGTGGATCAAGTAGGGTGGATCAAGTCGGGTGGATCAAGTAGGGTGGATCAAGTAGGGTGGATCAAGTCGGGTGGATCAAGTAGGGTGGATCAAGTAGGGTGGATCAAGTAGGGTAGATCAAGTAGGGTGGATCAAGTAGGGTGGATCAAGTAGGGTGGATCAAGAGACGAGCACTGGTGACATCATCCTACAAGAATGGCACCAGAATGGGAGGGAGGGAGAGAGGTAGGAGGGGAGGTAGGTTGGGTAATAGTGAAGGATGGAGGTAAGGTGGGGAAGGAAAAAAAAAAGTAACAAGTGTATGCCACCAATGCAGTGGTATTGCAAGGTGCAGGAAGGATGCACACTCAGGTACAAGCCACACACACACACACACACACGGCTGTTCTGAGCGGATCATTTTTCAAGAGCGGTTTCTTCAACATCATCCATCACCAAGACACACACACACACACACACACATACTTCTGCGTCCCATGCTTGTAGGTGTAGTTTTAAAGGGGGGGGGGAAGGGGGGGAGGGAAGGGGAGAGACGAGGGGGAGAAGGAGGGGAGAAGGAGGGGAGAGTCTTTCAATCTAACTCGACGCAACAAGATGTCACCAAGCAATTTTCAACTTGCCCAGAGTCCAGCGGACGTCAGGAGGGATTGTCAGCTACTGAGGCAAGGAGGAGGAGGAGGAAGACGAGGAGGAAGACGAGGAGGAGGAGAAGAGGAGGAGGGGGAGGGACTAAGCAAGGAACTGTGTGGGGTTGAGGAGCTACGGCGATGCCAAGGAGAGAGAGAGAGAGAGAGAGAGAGAGAGAGAGAGAGAGAGAGAGAGAGAGAGAGAGAGAGAGAGAGGCACATCAGTAGAGGCATCAACTCCCTCCCATGGTTTACTCTGTCAAGTTCATCACTGACACTATCAACATCATCTGCCCAAAACCTTCCTCCCTCCCTCCCTCCCTCCCTGACTCTCTCCCTCACTCCTTCTCTCCCTTCCTCCTTCCCTCTCCTTCCACCACCCCATAAACCAACTAACATTCAAGGTTTTATCACTCTACCAAATACAACATTTACGATAGATTTTTTTTTCTCGTAATATTTTCTCAATGACTTACGATCAGTTAAGAATACACACTGAGAATCAAGAGAGACAAATATGTAGGAACAAGACACAATATTCTTAATAAATTCTTACGATGATATTATACCTTTAGTGAGAAATGGGAAGAATTATCTCATTATCTCAAAATATCTGATTAAAAAATAAATGGATTCTCAAAGATTCCCATAAGTTAAATTTCCAAACTTAACTGATGAGTGAGAATGTATCTAACTGATTCACTTAAGCTACGATGCGAAGCTTAGAGATTAAATTCTGTCAGATTTATTACGAGAAAGAAAAAGAACTTATGGGACGTTTGGGAATATGGCTCTAGTCAGATTTTCGTAAGTCGGAAATTTCGTAACTCGGAAAACTTGTAAGTCGGAAATTTC
>CAUDMG010001374.1:522500-535000 GCA_958450375.1 Homarus gammarus | reverse complement strand
AGTGGTAATGGTGGTGAATGGTAGTGGTAGTGACTGTTAATGGTGGTGACTGATAGTGATAATGGTGGTGACTGGTGACTGATGGTGATGGTAGTTGCAGTGGTGATGGTAGAGACAGAGATAATAATGGTAATAACAATGGTAGTACTCCCAGTGGTCATGGTAGTAGTGTTATGGTTGGCTACATCTCCTGACGCCATGTAAACATCCCCGCTGGTCCACACTGTGTATGTCGACGTGTTTCACCTGGTGTGTGAGAGAGAGAGAGAGAGAGAGAGAGAGAGAGAGAGAGAGAGAGAGAGAGAGAGAGAGAGAGAGAGAGAGACTTCATAACACTGTAATCACTATAGTTGTTGTAGTTGTTGTTGTTGTTGTTGTACTACTACTACAACAAAAACAATAACAACAACAACAACAACCACGAGTACAACTAAGAACAACCACGACTACAACTAACAACAACACCAACAACAACCACCACTACTACAACAATTTCCTCACACCACCAGTACCCACAACCACCACTTCATCCATCACAGTCGACCCCTACATCATTACTACCCCTTTAACCCCTCACCTTAATTCTCTCACCCCCCCTAGAACGTGAGAAGGGGGGTGTGGGGGGTGGGTGAGGGGAGGAACAAACAGGTGGGGGGGTGGGGGGGTGGGTGAGGGGAGGAACAAACAGGTGGGGGGGTGGGGGGGTGGGTGAGGGGAGGAACAAACAGGTGGGGGGTGGGGGGGTGGGTGAGGGGAGGAACAAACAGGTGGGGGGGTGGGGGGTGTGTGTGGGGGGGAGTCCCATAACCCCTAGGCTGTTGTCCCACATGACTAGGTAGCATCTCTCTCTCTCTCTCTCTCTCTCTCTCTCTCTCTCTCTCTCTCTCTCTCTCTCTACCTCAAGGTGTATCTCAAAGGTCAAGGTCGAGTATGAAGGACTAAGTTAAATGAGTGTACTGCCTTCATGTATACACTATGCTACACCAGGTCATACACCCACTCTGTAATACACTGTTCTACACCCTCCTACCACCATCAATCACCACTACCACCATCAATCACCACTACCACCATCACCACTACCACCATCAATCACCACTACCACCATCAATCACCACTACCACCATCCATCACCACTACCACCATCACCACTACCACCATCACCAACCACCAGTTAAGCAACTTGAGGTGAGGTATATAGCTTTGTTGATTAAAATACGAGACAAAAATATACCTCATGTGTGTGTGTGTGTGTGTGTGTGTGTGTGTGCCTGAGTGTGTGTGTGTGTGTAAAAGTGTGTGTGTGTGTGTGTGCCTGAGTGTGTGTGTGTGTGTAAAAGTGTGTGTGTGTGTGTGTGCCTGAGTGTGTGTGTGTGTAAAAGTGTGTGTGTGTGTGTGTGTGTGTAAAGTAGGGTGGCGGGAGGCAGTAAGTTACATCTCAAATGATGATTATGATGAGACACGCCTCTTGACACTGATGGTGGCGTCTTCGTCAGCGTGAGGAGGAGGAGGGGCAGGGGGTTTGGAGGAGGAGGAGGAGGAGGAGGGGTAGGGGGTTTGGAGGTGGAGGAGGAGAAAGAGGAGGAGGAGGAGGGGTAGGGGGTTTGGAGGAGGAGGAGGAGGGGTAGGGGGTTTGGAGGTGGAGGAGGAGAAAGAGGAGGAGGAGGAGAAGAACTAAATCACCCATCTTCCCCCTCCTCCTCTTCCTGTTCCTCCTCATCATCCGCCCCCTCCTTCTTCCCCTCCTCCCCCTCCTCTTCCCCCCTTTCGCTAAATTACTCAAATTGTTGCTTTTTTTCTTCATAAACGTCAATTTCTTCCTGAGATGAGAACAACATTTAATAATTCTCAACTCATATTAACATACATTTGCACAAACCGATCGACGTTGTCAGTGTGTTGGTGTTGGTGTTGGTGATGGTGTTGGTGTTGGTGATGGTGATGGTGTTGATGATGGTGATGGTGTTGGTGATGGTGATGGTGTTGGTGATGGTGTTGGTGATGGTGATGGTGAAGGAAGCGGTGGTAATAACAACGGTTGTGGTGATAATGAAGAATGTAAGCCATTTAGTGGGTGGGTGGGTGGGTGGGTGGGCACTAGGTAGGTAGGTGGGCACTGGGTAGGTGGGTAGGTGGGCGGGTAGGTAGGTAGGTGGGTGGGTTGTGGTTTACCTTGACGGCCATTACCAGACACTCGTGTTTACCCAACAATAATGTGTGTTTACCTCCCCGTCATGTTCACACACACAAATCTCTTCCTTCAACTGTTCCATTTAGTGTGTGTGTGTGTGTGTGTGTGTGTGTGTGTTGTGTGTGTGTGTGTTGTGTGTGTCTGTGTGTTGTGTGTGTGTGTGTGTGTACTTATTACTCATTCAATTATTCTCTATTTTTACCCCACTAACTCCTTCTTTACTGTATTATTACTCCTACTTTACTGCTACTTTACTGTTACTTTACTCCTACTTTACTGCTACTTTACTGCTACTTTATTACTCACTACGACACGACTTGTTTTAATAACCATCTCAGTGTTATAATATCTATATATACACAAAAAAAAAACAAATCGTCCCTATTGGTTATACTCCTTCAAGCTCCTCCTTTTGGCGTCTTTAACAGCCAATACAATTCACTTGAGGAAGATTGGTGATTTGTGATTGGTTGCCGAGGGTAGGTTGGTGCACGTCACTTCACAGCCAGCACCAATCACTGACTCTCTGCCCAGGACGTCAAAGAAGTGGCCAAAACTTCAAGAGTTGATGGGTCAATTAATCAATGATGTCTGCTACTGTTGTCAGCCTAAGTCAAGTGATGTCAGGGCCTGGGTTACTGATGTCAAGGCCTGGGTTATTGATGTCAGGGACTGGGTTACTATTGTCAGAGTATGGGTTACTGATGTCGAAGCTTTGGTTACTGATGTCGAAGCCTTGGTTACTGATGTCAAAGCCTCGGTTACTGATGTCAGAGCCTGGGTTATTGATGTCAGGGACTGGGTTACTGTTGTCAGAGCCTGGATTACTGATGTCAGAACTTGGATTACTGATGTCAAAACCTGGGTTACTGATGTCAGAGCCTGGGTTACTGATGTCAGGGACTGGGTTACTGATGTCAAAGCCTGGATTACTGATGTCAGAACTTGGAATACTGATGTCAAAACCTGGGTTACTGATGTCAGAGCCTGGGTTACTGATGTCAGGGACTGGGTTACTGATGTCAAAGCCTGGATTACTGATGTCGGAACTTAGGTTACTGATGTCAGAAATTGGATTACTAATGTCAGCCTAGGTCACCGATGATGTCAGCACCTCCCGGGGACATTAACTCGACACAGTGAAGGGGCACATCAGCAGTAAATGTATATAATGGTCCTTCAATCCCTCTGTCTGTCTGTTTGTCTGTCTGTCTGTCTGTTTTGTCTGTCTCTGTCTGTCTGTCTGTCTGTCTGTCCCCACTAAACACAGAGTCATCGAGGAGGAACAACTAGTTAAAATCTGGGTATTATTTTTCAATGACTTTGTAAATGATGGTTTAAAACTATTCATATATTCCTTAGTTGATGCTTTTAAGTAGAGGAGGAGGTGGGGAGGGGGTGAAGAGGGGGGTGGGGGAAGAGGGGGGTGGGGGAAGAGGAGGGGGGTGAAGGAAGAGGAGGGTTATGAGGGAAGAGGAGGAGGAGGAGGAGGAGGAAGAAGAGGAAGGAAGGGGATGTGTGTTATTTACAAGGATATCATATGTTTCTTTCCTATGGTTTCAGTTTCGTTTTAAATTTCGCCACGACTAACCAAAATCTGTCAGGTGAGTCAATATCAAAATCTATCAAAATCTGTCAGGTAAATCAATAACAACAACTACCAAAAAAATCTGTCAGGTACCGGCACACACACACACACACACACACACACACACACACACACACACACACACACACACACACACCGTCCTTATCGACCACACGCGTAGAACAGATGGATGGACGGATGGATGGAGGCTGCGGCAAGCTGTGGATTTCCTGGTATCCGTGTGTGGATCCTGATACCAGCGAAGAGGTCCCAGGCATACCACAAGTAGTACTCCTCCCCCGCACCCCTCCGCTCCTCTCTCCACTCAGGTACGCTGTTGGGGGGTAGTAGTGGGGGAGGGAGGTGGGGGAGAGGGGTGAGTAGGGGAGAGGGGTGAGTGGGGGAGGAGTGACCTGAGGCTATCGTGAAGGACGTCGTATCCCTCCCCCTCCCCCCCAACAGCTCTGGTACACACACACACACCTCGTACAGGTATAGCTGGGGGTACACGACATAGGTAGCATGACAGGTACAGGTACAGCTGGCGGTACACGACATAGGTAGCATGACAGGTACAGGTACAGCTGGGGGTACACGACATAGGTAGCATGACAGGTACAGGTACAGCGGCGGTACACGACATAGGTAGCATGACAGGTACAGGTACAGCTGGGGGTACACGACATAGGTAGCATGACTGGTACAGGTACAGCGGCGGTACACGACATAGGTAGCATGACAGGTACAGGTACAGCTGGGGGTACACGACATAGGTAGCATGACAGGTACAGGTACAGCTGGGGGTACACGACATAGGTAGCATGACTGGTACAGGTACAGCGGCGGTACACGACATAGGTAGCATGACAGGTACAGGTACAGCTGGGGGTACACGACATAGGTAGCATGACAGGTACAGGTACAGCGGCGGTACACGAGACATACAGGGGGGGGGGGGGGGCGAGTACAGGGAGTTATCGGCCTTTCACTCAAATCTGCACTTTTTTGGCCCCAACATTCCACCAACACCACACGACTCCTACGGCCACAGTGCTCTCTCTCTCTCTCTCTCTCTCTCTCTCTCTCTCTCTCTCTCTCTCTCTCTCTCTCTCTCCGTAACCTCCCCCCAAAACTGAGACAACATCCACCACCCATGTTACATTAAGTGGAACGTGAACTCATTAAACAGTGGTCAGGGGGGAAACTTCACTGATTCTTCTTCTTCTTCTTCTTCTTCTTCTTTATTCGGTGTCAAGGAACAGTACATACATCTCGGCTATGAGACAGCTGGTAAAGAGAGGTCGATGGTCCGGTTAACCTTATCACAATGCTAAAGGCTTATTTGCATACAACTGGCGATTAAATGTCTGAGAGGTTTCCACTGTACGAGCCACCACCACCAACCACCCCACCCACACCTCAACTACTACTACTATTATCGCTACAACTACTACTAACTTCAACTTACTACTTCCATTACCCGCGTTTGTAGTTGTGTCGTCATACGTAAACAACTTCATTAGAAATAAGGAAGATGAATTTCTTTTTGTTTTTCAGTTCCATTCGAGTCGGTCCAGTTAACATCTGTCATCCTTTCTGATCTCACTGATGGATGTTCTTCAGTCCTATGTGAGGGATTACTATTCTCTGATTGGAGCTAACTGGGTAACTTAAACTAGAAACACACACACACACACACACATATACACACACACACACACAAAGTACTATGTTAATTTGATCTCTTAACAGGTTTTAAGTGAGTCTATCTTGTTAATGGAAGTCTTGGGATAATTCTGATGCTCTTTTATTTTTCTCTGGATTAATGTTGTTGTTTTAGGTTGAGATAAACCTTAGGTGAAGTCTTGTAGTGTTTTGGTCACGTGGAAATATTTATCATAAGGATCTTGGTAAATTTAACCTAACCTAAACCTAACCAAACCTAACCAACCTAACCAAACCTAACCTAAACCTAACCAAACCTAACCTAAACCTAAACCTAACCTAAACCTAACCTAACCTAACCTAAACCTAACCTAACCTAACCAAACCTAACCTAATCCTAACCTAAACCTAACCTAACCTAACCTAACCTAAACCTAAACCTAACCTAACCTAACCTAAACCTAACCTAACCTAAACCTAACCAAACCAAACCTAACCTAACCAAACCTAAACCTAACCTAAACCTAACCTAACCTAACCTAAACCTAACCTAACCTAAACCTAAACCTAACCTAAACCAAACCTAAACCTAACCTAACCTAAACCTAAACCTAAACCTAACCTAAACCTAACCTAAACCTAACCTAAACCTCCTCACACAGCTTTAGGCAACATGTCATTTAATCGTTTTTTTTTTTAACCCATAATTTTCCAGAGAAAAATCTTCGTGGCTTATGCTTTCTACATGACACACACACACACACACACACACACGAGAAAGTATGAGCTCTCAAACCAGTCCTGTGTTGATCTCTGACTTTCCCGGTGCTGTCCATCCCCACACCCCCTTATACTGGGTTGGGATGTGTTAAATTCCCGGTACATGTCCTCCTTCCACGCCCACACACCCTTATACTGGGTTGGGATGTGCTGAGTTCCCGGTACTTGTTCCTCCCTATCCGAACACCCCCTTATACTGGGTTGGGATGTGTTAAATTCCCGGTACATGTCCTCCTTCCACGCCCACACACCCTTATACTGGGTTGGGATGTGCTGAGTTCCCGGTACTTGTTCCTCCCTATCCCAACACCCCCTAATACTGGGTTGGGATGTGTTAAATTCCCGGTACATGTCCTCCTTCCACGCCCACACACCCTTATACTAGGCTGGGATGTGCTGAGTTCCCGGTACCTCCCTCACACTCCCACACGGAGGAAGAGGGGGAAGAAAGGGAGGAGAAGAGGGGGAAAGGGAGGGGAAAGAGGAGGGGTGGGTGGGGGAGATAGAGGAGAGAAGGGAGGGGAGGAGGGCGGGGAAGAGGAGGGGAAAGAGGAAGGGAGAGTAGAAGGGAGAGAGGGAGGGAAGGGTAGGGAGGGTAGAAATTAAGGGTTGACCCACCAATGTATTAATGACGCCCCTATGACCCACCAACCCACCACCACCACCAACAACAACCCACCACCACCACCAACACCAACCCACCACCACAACCACACCACCTGCCCTCCTATCGGTGGTGGTGGGTGGGTGGTGGGAGAGTGGGTGTATGACAGTGGGTGGTGGGTGTATGACAGTGGGTGGTGGATGTATGACAATGGGTGGTGGGTGGGTGTATGACAATGGGTGGTGGGCAGGTGTATGACAATGGGTGGTGGGCAGGTGTATGACAATGGGTGGTGGGTGTATGACAATGGGTGGTGGGTGTATGACAGTGGGTGGTGGGCAGGTGTATGACAATGGGTGGTGGGTGCATGACAGTGGGTGGTGGGCAAGTGTATGACAGTGGGTGGTGGGCAGGTGTATGACAATGGGTGGTGGGTGTATGACAGTGGGTGGTGGGCAGGTGTATGCCAATGGGTGGTAGGCAGGTGTATGACAATGGGTGGTGGGTGTATGACAATGGGTGGTGGGTGTATGACAGTGGGTGGTGGGCAGGTGTATGACAATGGGTGGTGGGCAGGTGTATGACAATGGGTGGTGGGCAGGTGTATGACAATGGGTGGTGGGTGTATGACAATGGGTGGTGGGTGTATGACAGTGGGTGGTGGGCAGGTGTATGACAATGGGTGGTGGGTGGGTGTATGGGTTCACTACCGCGTCATAAACAGTGGGTTAAGTATACAAGCTGTCCATTTATACAACTCATCTGTTATGACTTTCTCCCGAGGCGGCGAGGGAGGGAGGGGGGGGGGGGAGGTCGTATGAGAGGGGGGGGAGGTCGTATGAGAGGGGGGAGAGGTCATATGAGAGGGGAGGTTATGAGGGAAGAAGGTGGGGGGGGGGGAACAAGGCCACGGCTGTTCAATGTTTGATGTGAATAAAATTTGTGCATAAATAAATGAGGGAAGGAGGGGGTGGGGGTGGGGGGGGGAGGGAAGTTGAGGAGTGAGGGGAGGGAGGGAAGAGGGAGACAGGTGAGTCACATGTTGTTGAGTGGTGAGGGGAAACACCTTTGACGTGTGGCTGCTGCGTTACCTCACAGCCCGAGGATAACATAATGATATACCATGAACACCGACGACTGGACTGTGGAGAATGATGTGTGGTTAGTGAGAGAGAGAGAGAGAGAGAGAGAGAGAGAGAGAGAGAGAGAGAGAGAGAGAGAGAGAGAGAGAGAGAGAGATCCACCTGTCTCCCTGTGGCTCACTATCTAGAAGGATTACTCTCTGCTGCCGCGTTGAAATCTCCCACTCCCATCCTCTGTGTGTGTGTGTGTGTGTGTGTGTGTGAAAACATACAGACAGACACACGTATATCAATAATTGAAAATTGTACACACGGTTTTGAAGGGAAGGGAGGGACGGAAGGAGGGAAGGACGGAAGGAGGGAAGGACGGAAGGAAAAGGCTGGAAGGAGGGAGAAAGGGAGGGAAGGAGGGCAGGGGGAAAGGCGGGAGGTAGAGCAGGAGGGAAGGAGGAAGGGAAAGAGGGAGGGAAGAAAGGAGGGCAGGGAGAAAGACGGGAGGGAGGGCAGGAGGGAAGGAAGAAGAGTGGGAGGGAGGGAGGGAAGGAGGGAAGGAGGACACAGCACCACCAGGCAGGTAAGAGTGAGCCACAGAGGCAATAAGGCACAGGTTATATGACACAGCCCCGCATACCTGGCCCCTGACGTCACAAAGGGTAGGAGGAGCCACCTGACGGGGAGCCCAAAGAGCTGAGACAAAGGCGGCCCCCACACACAACAGGTAGAAGCAGCAGCCCAGGATACAATAAACGTGGGAGTCCTGGGCACAAGTCTTCTGCTGTTCGTTTGACCAAATGGCCATAAATTAGCTGCAACAGGTACGGGGGATTCACCTCCTTGGGCACGGGAGTCGTAGGGGCGGTAGTTGCGGTGAGTTAGGGCGCGGGTGTCAGGTCGCAGGTTAATGAGTAAATGATAGGTTGGACACAGGTGGGATCTACTGTGCGTGTGACATGGTTGTCAGGAGACGTGTGGGCCAGTCCCCCTCCCTCCCTCCCTCTCTCCCCCTCCCTCCCCCTCTCTCTCTCTCTCTCTCTCTCTACTCTCCCTCTCTCTCTTTCTCTCCCTTACTCAACGCTGTTTTTAATCATAATGTTTTTAATGTTTTATTCTATGCGTAAAGAGGAGTGATGTTATTATTATTGGTAATTATGAGGCGATTAGTGTGACGGATCTCTTGTCTCAGGGTACAAGACTGAGGAGTTCGGTGAGGGAGGGGGAGGTGAGGGGGGGGAGGTGAGGAGGGGGAGGTGAGGGGGGAGGTGAGGGGGGGAGGAGGTGAGGTGGGGGGAGGTGAGGGGGGGAGGTGAGGGGGGGGGAGAGGTGATGATGTCTCCGACCCTCCCACCCTTCCCACTCCTCTCCATCACCTCACTAACTCCTCCCTCATTCTCTTACATCATGCCTTTCACCTCCTCCTCCTCCTCCTCCTCTTCCTCCCTCTCCCTCTCCACAGCTTTCTCCACCACCTTCCCTTTCCTCCATTACTCTTCTTCCTTCCCCATCATCCTCCCCACTCCCCCACCATCCCCACTCTCCCCCCCCCCCATACCCAACATGCCCCTGGGGTAGTGATTACTTAGTGTCTATTCAAATACAAATACCCCAGCCTACCTCTCCCTACCCCAGCCTACCTCTCCCTACCCCAGCCTACCTTTCCCTACCCCAGCCTACCTTTCCCTACCCCAGCCTACCTTTCCCTACCCCAGCCTACCTTTCCCTACCCCAGCCTACCTCTCCCTACCCCAGCCTACCTCTCCCTACCCTATCCTACCTTTCCCCACCCCAGCCTACCTTAACCTACCCTAAAACACACACACACACACACACACACACACACACACACACACACACATTCTTCGCGGATTTTATTAAAGGAACCATCATTAAGGAAATCAGCCAAGGCTAATAACACCTTAAGCCCCATCACAGCTGACCGTAGGAGATTGACCCTTAAGGTATAGGTGTCTTAAGGGTGAGGAGAGGAGGTCAAACACAGGCGTGGATTATGTGCCTTGATTAATCTCATGTTCTCGAAATGTTACTGAACTCTGCTGCTGACACTATTGACACTGTTGATACTATTGAACTCTGCTGACACTACTGAACCCCGCTGCTGACACTACTGAACTCTGCTGCTGACATCATCCATTACTCATTTCACAATATTATCATTATAAGTGACCTCTCTCTCTCTCTCTCTCTCTCTCACCTCACCGGGGCCAGGTAGCTGACACCTGGAATCTTAGGTTAATTAGGTAGTGGGTGGAGCAGCTGTCATTGTGTTAGTTACGATCCCAGTAACACTTAGCAGGAGATAGCCAATCAGAGCGCCTGTCAACGCCACCACAACCACCAATGAGCGATCGATCTGCGTCTCTCTCTTCCTTCGCTACTGGTTCGATTTCCTTTTTTTCTTCTTCTTTATTTCCTTCTGTTTTTCTTCGTTCTCTTTCACCTTCTATTTTTCCTATTCTCATTCTATACTCCTACTCTTCCTCCATCCCCTTATCAATTTCTCTCCCTTCCTCCTTCTCTCCTTCCCTCCTTCCCCAGGTAGCGTTTTAAAACTCTACGGAAATAATCACAAATTTTCCCTCATTTCATATCACAACACAGACCTCAAGGGGGTAACAACTCTCTCTCTCTCTCTCTCTCTCTCTCTCTCTCTCTCTCTCTCACTCTCTCTCTCTCTAAAAAAAAAGGTGCATTTCTTCATTAACTTCTAAGGTAATCAAAGGTAAGTCTTGTACAGGTGACAGGTGATTTAGATGGTAAAAGGTTATTAATTAATTTACTGTTGTTGTAGATTTTTTAACAATGATGATGAAATAATAATAATAATAATAATAATAATAATGAAAAGAGATTAAGATGAATTCAAGAGAGAGAGAGAGAGAGAGAGAGAGAGAGAGCCAACATTATCCAGTACCTTCACAGCAGGATGAGCCGTCGTGTACCGTCGTCACTCCCAGCGTACCTGTTAGGGGCAGACAGACACACACACGTTAGTATACTGTAATAATAATGATAATAATACTAATACTAATACTACTACTACTACTAATAATAATAATAATAATACTACTACTACTACTAATAATAATAATAATAATAATAATAATAATAATAATAATAATAATAATAACAATAATAACAATAATAATAATAATAATAACAATAATAATAATAATAATAATAATAATAATAATACTAATAATAAAAATAATAATACTAATAATAATACTAATAATACTAATAATAATAATAATAATAATAACAATAATAATAATAATAATAATAATAATACTAATACTAATAATAATAATAATAATAATAATAATAATAATAATACTAATACTAATACTAATAATAATAATAATAATCATAATAATAATAATAATACTAATAAATAATAATAATATAATACTAATAATAATAATAATAATAATAATAATAATAATAAAATAATACTAATAATAATAATAATAATAATAAAATAATAATAATAATACTAATAATAATAATAATAATACTATAATAATAATAAAATAATAAAATAATAATAATAATAATAATAATAATAATAATACTAATAATAATAATAATAATAAATAATAATAATAATAATAATAACAATAATAATAATAATAATAATAATAATATAATAATAATAATAATAATAATAAAATAATAATAAAATAAAATAATAATAATAATAATAATAATAATAAAATAATAATAACAATAATACTAATAATAATATAATAAATAATAATAAATAATAATAATAATAATAATAATACTAATACTAATAATAATAATAATAATAATAATAATAATAATAATAACAATAATACTAATAATAATACTAATACTAATAATAATAATAATACTAATACTAATAATAATACTAATACTAATACTAATAATAATAATACTAATAATAATAATAATAATAATAATAATAATAATAATAATAATAATAATAATAATAACAATAATACTAATAATAATACTAATACTAATAATAATAATAATAATAATACTAATACTAATAATAATACTAATACTAATACTAATACTAATACTAATAATAATACTAATAATAATAATAATACTAATACTAATAATAATACTAATACTAATACTAATAATAATAATAATAATAATAATAACAATAATACTAATAATAATACTAATACTAATAATAATAATAATACTAATACTAATAATAAAACTAATACTAATACTAATAATAATAATAATAATAATAATAATAATAATCAAAGGCTAGAGAGAAACACACACACGCCCTACCACATACCACACCTAAGAGGGGTAACCCACAAGCCACCAGAGTGATAGTGGTCGTAGAGAAGTGCAACTCACCAGCCATCTACGTTTAATAGCGACAGTTAGTGGTGATTTTCCTCACTTTAATTGAATGGTTTGATATAAGGTGCCATTTTTTTTTCCGTCTTTAGATTAGGTTTATGGAGACTGATTTAATTAGGCGTTTTCTCTCTCTCTCTCTCTCTCTCTCTCTCTCTCTCTCTCTCTCGTATTATTTACATATATTATTTACATGTT
>CAUDMG010001374.1:497500-515000 GCA_958450375.1 Homarus gammarus | reverse complement strand
TCCCTGCACCAGCAACTGCCCCTCCCTCCCTCCTTCCCTGCACCAGCAACTGCCCCTCCCTCCCTCCTTCCCTGCACCAGCAACTGCCCCTTCCTCCCTCCTTCCCTCCACCACCAACTGCCCCTCCCTCCCTCCTTCCCTCCACCAGCAACTGCCCCTCCCTCCCTCCTTCCCTCCACCAGCAACTGCCCCTCCCTCCCTCCTTCCCTCCACCACCAACTGCCCCTCCCTCCCTCTTTCCCTCCACCACCAACTGCCCCTCAAGGTTTGAAACGAAACTGGACGGGAGGGCCTAGCATAGCAGGACTCCCCCCCCCCCCTCCCCTCCCCTCCCTCCATCAACACACATTCCTACATACAGAACGCTCCCTACCACTATTGACAAGGAGCCCACAGCCCAAATATGCAAAGGAAAGGAGGCATTTAAGCATAAAATTGGATCACAGCGTGCTTGGCGGGGCTGGCTACCGTGGCCGCACTCCGTTCCTCACCAAGATATCTTCATTGTCGCTGCCTCACACACAACTTCTCACCTCCCATGGATTCTTTCTCTCTCTATCTCTTTCTTTTTTTGGGGGGAGGAGCGATTTCTTTTTCCAATTTTCTTAATTTAACCTTAGTACGTGTTATTCATGGATGATTCAATACCAGGTTGGGGTCAGTGGCTGGCTGTGAAAAGGCGATGTTCTCCGAGACGCGACACAAGGCAAGGGGAGGTGTAGCCGAGACATCTTCGTGTGGGTAAAGAAGAAGCGAGTTAGTCTTCCGTAAGGGCGACCCGACGCACGAATTACATTTTATCCTCGCAGTTATCGAAGTGATCCGCGGGCCATAATGATCTTATTAACCAGACAACGCTATGAACGACCCCTCCCCTCCCCTCCCCTTCCCTCCCCTCTACCCCGCATTGACCACATTCATTAACCACCATCACCGCCACCAAGGATTCTCCCCTACATCATTAACCATACTGATGATTAGCTAAATTAACATTGACCAAATGCTGTTTAATTTAGAGTAATTAACTCCTTCATTATTCTACCACGTCGCTAATTACAACTACCACACACGAGGGTCACACACATGCACACGAGGGCCACACACATGCACACGAGGGCCACACACACACGAGAGGGCCACACACATACACACGAGGGCCACACACATGCACACGAGGGCCACACACATACACACACACACGAGGGCCACACACACACACGAGAGGGCCACACACACACAAGAGGGCCACACACACAAGAGGGCCACACACACACACGAGGGCCACACACACAAGAGGATCACACACACAAGAGGGCCACACACACACAAGAGGGCCACACACACACACGAGAGGGCCACACACACAAGAAGGCCACGCACACACAAGAGGGCCACATACACAAGAGGGCCACGCACACAAGAGGGCCACATCATCACCATCAAGAGACTTGTATATTGTCATAAGAAAAGGTTGAGGAGGAGGAGAAGATGGGACCAGCGAGGAGGAGGAGGAGGAGGAGGAGGAGGTGGGACCAGCTAGGAGGAAGAGGAGGAGGAGGAAGGATAAGGACATTAGGAATTCAATGTTTGAGGAGTCTTAACAAGTAGGAAGATCTTCAGGACATCCCCAAATCCCCAAGATACATCCCAAGGACACCCCTAGCCCGCTAAGGACACCCGAAGGACACTCCCAATTCCCCAAGGACACCCCAAGAAGCCTCCTAAGAAACTCCCCAAAATCCTGCGGAAATGTCCATGTCGGGGGAGGAGGTGTGGACATGCCGCGGTCACCCATATCCATTGTTGCGGTGGGCGGCGGTGGGGGGGGGGGGGAGGGCGGTCCTGAATGTAGATACGGTGCGGTTACGGGCGGCGGTCGTGGGTGGAGGAGAGAGAGAGAGTGTGGGTGGTGGTGGGTGGCAATGGGCGGCAAAAAGGTGAAATAGTATGAAGGTGTGGAGGAGTTGGCACAAGAAGGGCAGGAGATGGGTGGGTGGGTGGGTGGGTGGGTGGGTTAGTGGGTGATTGGTGTGAAAGGTTTCTGTAGTGGAGGAGGTACTTTGTAGAGTTGGGGTGGGTTGGGAGAGTGTGGGCAGGGGGTATGGGTGGGTTGGGGGTGTGTGGGCAGGGGGTATGGGTGGGTTGGGGGAGTGTGGGCAGGGGGTATGGGTGGGTTGGGGGAGTGTGGGCAGGGGGTATGGGTGGGTTGGGAGAGTGTGGGCAGGGGATATGGGTGGGTTGGGAGAGTATGGGCAGGAGGTATGGGTGGGTTGGGAGAGTATGGGGGGGGGGGGGGGCGGGGCAGGTAGACGATCGTGTATATATGGCGATCAATGAGTCTGTTAGTTCATTAGCCGCTATACACAGGTGAGGGGGGGAGGGTGGAGGGGAGGGGGGGCAGGGGAAGGGGGGGCAGGGGAGGGGAGAGCAGAGGTGGAGGGGGGGGGCTGAGGTGGAAGGGGGGGGGGAGGGAGGTGGTAGTGTGAGGGCCGTGGGAAGAGGAGAAGGGTGATGGTTATTTACAATGACACTTTAGTATATAAATGGATAACACTATAATCATCACTACTACTACTACTACTACTACTACAACTACTACTACTACTACTACTACTACAACTAGAACGATTGGCTGCATTCAGTACATAGAGAGAGAGAGAGAGAGAGATAATTGGAATTCACACATCACGTAATCTTGGTCAATTTAGGGAATAGGATCGACACCTATTTACGCTGGGGGGAACTGGACCTAATAGCAGATAAATTAATTAGTTAACGTCGTAACAGGAAAGAGACAACAACAGAGCCTGATATAGGAATGAAAAATAGGGAAATTGTGTTAGAAAGGGAAAATGTGGGGGAAATTAAAGTCCAGAGTCGAAAATATGGTGGGGGAAAAATAAGTTCCTGTGGTGGGGGAGAAATATATAGACGGATGAGTGACTATGACTGGGTGTAGGGGAGGAATGACCATGGTGGGGGTTAAGACGGGGGAAGGTGAGAAGGGGAAGAATGTGGGGAGGGGGGGGGGGGTTATAAATGGACCAGAAGTGGGGGGAAAAAATCACAGCGGGTGACCACAACCTCTCCTACCGAGTCCACAAACATTATCGCCTAGAGTCGCCACCCGCCACTCCCCCCCCACCCCACCCCACCTCTGATTGGCCAAATTCTTCTGACGTAGGACCTTGTTATTGTTCGCTGATTGGTTCTGCCAGGTAAAGAAGAACGCATACGGAGACTCTTTTTGGTGTCAAGCTAAATGACAAAAATTAGATAAAAAAAAGTATTTCTATGCCATTTTCGACTCGTTGTACAAATAAATAGATCCAAAATAATAGAATAATATCTCTCCACCATTTTAGGCGCAGTTTTACTCATAGACAACACAAATAATAATGTAAAATGACTCTTTTTATGTCATATTGTAAACATTTCCAGCATATACGAACGACCTATTGAAGAGACATTCCTGTAGGGCAGAGTGGGTCGGTGGGTCAGAAGGGGAACACACACACACACACACACAAATATTCTAAGAGATGGAAAGATCAAAGGTCTCGTTTCTTAAGAGAATTTATCCATGGTGGATTTCATGGTTAAAACTGTCTCGCACTCGGCCACACACAAACACACCCTATCTTACCCACACACACACACAGACAGACACACACACACACACCACCCACACATCCTCCTACGCACGCACACGCACACACACACACACACACACGCACACACACACACACATAGTGTTCATTATCTAATAATTGAACATTTCAAGTTAAGGTTAGGTTAGAGGTAGGCTAAGTTAGGTTAGGTTAGGTTAGGTTAGAGGTAGGCTAAGTTAGGTTAGGTTAGGTTAGGTTAGGTTAGAGGTAGGCTAAGTTAGATTACCTTAATTCAACATCCCTTTGGCCAGGTTTCAGGTAGAAGTGTATATCTGAGCCTCAAAACATCCGTCGCCAGGTAAGACGCGGGTGATGTTCGCGTCTACCCACCGTGAGATGGTTGGTTCCCTGGAAGTGATGTTTCTGTGGCTCTCACGGGGACACGGCGGGAGGCATGATGAAAATGGCGATAAGACAGAGAGAGAAAGACAGACAAAGAAAGCTAGACAGAGACAGAGAGTGAGAGATAGAGATTGTGACCAAGATTAGCGTCATCTACATATGAATCTCGAGTTGTTTTTGGTTTACTAGGAAAAGAAAGTCATTAATATGTTAAAAAGAATATAGGGTAGGTAGCAGGTCAACCCCCTGAGGCACACCGGGGTTAATGGGAGAATAGTCTGGGTAGGTTTGGTTTTGTTTTCAGGGACACGGATGCTGGAGGTGAGGGTATGAGGCCTATAGATGCTGGAGGTGAGGAGATGAGGCCTATAGATGCTGGAGGTGAGGGTATGAGGCCTATAGATGCTGGAGGTGAGGAGATGAGGCCTATAGATGCTGGAGGTGAGGAGATGAGGCCTATAGATGCTGGAGGTGAGGAGATGAGGCCTATAGATGCTGGAGGTGAGGGTATGAGGCCTATAGATGCTGGAGGTGAGGGTATGAGGCCTATAGATGCTGGAGGTGAGGAGATGAGGCCTATAGATGCTGGAGGTGAGGGTATGAGGCCTATAGATGCTGGAGGTGAGGGTATGAGGCCTATAGATGCTGGAGGTGAGGGTATGAGGCCTATAGATGCTGGAGGTGAGGGTATGAGGCCTATAGATGCTGGAGGTGACGAGTCATAGCCAAGAGCATAGGCAGGAAGTAACATTAATTCAGGTAACGTGTGACTGATGGAACATGACGTCACGGCCTGTGTTACGTGACGCAGGTATAACGGGACTAAACATAATGATTTTCTTTTTAAATATTGAAACGGAAAATACTTATCCACTCCCCAACACACCCTAACACACCCCATCACTCTCCCGAACACACCCCAACACACCTCATCACACACCCCATCACACACCCCAACACACCCCCATCACACTCCCGAACACACCCTAACACACCCCCATCACACTCCCCAACACACCCTATCACTCCCGAACACACCCCAACACACCTCATCACTCCCGAACACACCTCATCACACACCCCATCACTCTCCCCAACACACCCCCCCCCAGCACTCCCCAACACACCCTAGGTCCCTAAACTCAGGCGACAACAACGCCCCTCCTCCCCACCCATGTTACCTTTACCTGCTAATTATCACAGCATAGTTAAGGAGGTAAAAATGTCTTGTATATATCTTGTTGGGTCACCTTTTTTTTTCAACAAATTACTTACTGAGAAGAATACTAAACCCAACTTGATAGGAGGAAGATATTAGGTGGGCCAAAGACAGGGTGGGCCAGAGGTGTGGGTAGGGTTAGAGAAAGGTGGGCCATAGAGTGGGCCAGAGGAAGGTAGGCCAGAAGGCGGGGTGAGGGCCATAGTTAGGCCATAGAGGAGGATGGGCCAAAGGGGTGGTGCAGTGGTGGGTGGGTCAAAGGGTGGATGAACCAGAGGGTGGGCCAGAGAGGAGGATGGGCCAAAGGGGTGGTGCAGTGGTGGGTGGGTCAAAGGGTGGATGAACCAGAGGGTGGGCCAAAGAGGAGGGTGGGCCAAAGGGGTGGTGCAGTGGTGGGTGGGTCAAAGGGTGGATGAACCAGAGGGTGGGCCAGAGAGGAGGGTGGGCCAGAGAGGAGGGTGGGCCAAAGGGGTGGTGCAGTGGTGGGTGGGTCAAAGGGTGGATGAACCAGAGGGAGGAGGTAGGCCAAAGAGTAGGGTGGGCCAGAGAGAAGACTGGGCCAGAGAGGAGGGTGGGCCAGTAGAGGAGGGTGGGCCAGAGGGTAAGGGTGGGCCTCGGGGCAGCTTGGGGTGGGTCAGATTAGGCACCTTTTAGTCCTCTGTCCTGGCTACCTGAGTCCTCCTTGGCCCCTCACCTGCTGGGTCTCTCTACCTGTACCAAGGGGGAGGACCTCGCTGTAGTGTTGGTGAGTGTTGGAGGACCTCGCTGTAGTGTTGGTGAGTGTTGGAGGACCTCGCTGTAGTGTTGGTGAGTGTTGGAGGACCTCGCTGTCGTGTTGGTGAGTGTTGGAGGACCTCGCTGTAGTGTTCGTGAGTGTTGGAGGACCTCGCTGTAGTGTTGGTGAGTGTTGGAGGACCTCGCTGTAGTGTTGGTGAGTGTTGGAGGACCTCACTATAGCGTTGGTGAGTGTTGGAGGACCTCGCTGTAGTGTTGGTGAGTGTTGGAGGACCTCGCTGTAGCGTTGGTGAGTGTTGGAGGATGTCACTGTAGTGTTGGTGAGTGTTGGAGGACCTCGCTGTAGTGTTCGTAAGTGTTGGAGGACCTCGCTGTAGTGTTGGAGAACCTCGCTGTAGTGTTGGTGAGTGTTGGAGGACCTCGCTGTAGCGTTGGTGAGTGTTGGAGGATGTCACTGTAGTGTTGGTGAGTGTTGGAGGATGTCACTGTAGTGCTGGTGGGTGTTGGAGGATGTCGCTGTACTGTTGGTGAGTGTCAGAGTATGTCGCTGTAGGGTTGGTGAGTGTCAGAGGATGTCGCTGTAGTGTTGGTGAGTGTCAGAGGATGTCACTGTAGTGTTGGTGAGTGTATGAGGATGTCACTACTGTTGGTGAGTGTTGGTGGATGTCACTGTAGTGTTGGTGAGTGTTGGAGGATGTCACTACTGTTGGTGAGTGTTGGTGGATGTCACTGTAGTGTTGGTGAGTGTTGGAGGATGTCACTACTGTTGGTGAGTGTTGGTGGATGTCACTGTAGTGTTGGTGAGTGTTGGAGGATGTCACTACTGTTGGTGAGTGTTGGAGGATGTCACTGTAGTGTTGGTGAGTGTTGGAGGATGTCACTACTGTTGGTGAGTGTTGGAGGATGTCACTGTAGTGTTGGTGAGTGTTGGAGGATGTCATTACTGTTGGTGAGTGTTGGAGGATGTCACTGTAGTGTTGGTGAGTGTTGGAGGATGTCACTACTGTTGGTGAGTGTTGGTGGATGTCACTGTACTGTTGGTGAGTGTTGGAGGATGTCACTGTAGTGTTGGTGAGTGTTGGAAGATGTCACTGTAGTGTTGGTGGATGTCACTGTACTGTTGATGAGTGTTGGTGGATGTCACTGTACTGTTGGTGAGTGTTGGTGGATGTCACTGTATTGTTGGTGAGTGTTGGAGGATGTCACTGTACTGTTTGTGAGTGTTGGAGGATGTCACTGTACTGTTGGTGAGTGTTGGTGGATGTCACTGTACTGTTGGTGAGTGTTGGAGGATGTCACTGTAGTGTTGGTGAGTGTTGGAAGATATCACTGTAGTGTTGGTGGATGTCACTGTACTGTTGGTGAGTGTTGGTGGATGTCACTGTATTGTTGGTGAGTGTTGGAGGATGTCACTGTACTGTTTGTGAGTGTTGGAGGATGTCACTGTACTGTTGGTGAGTGTTGGTGGATGTCACTGTACTGTTGGTGAGTGTTGGTGGATGTCACTGTACTGTTGGTGAGTGTTGGTGGATGTCACTGTACTGTTGGTGAGTGTCAAGAGGATTCAATGACGCACGGACGAACATAAGAAAACATGGACAATATGCACCCAACACACACTATATCCAGCACACGCAAACTCACACACACACACCCAACACACGCAAAACACACTTCACCCAACACAGGTATGAAACAGGAGCAGGTAGGGGGGGGGGAGGAGGAGGGGGGGAGTCACGATTCACAGTGTTCCACCACCACCACCTCCACCTCCACCACTACCACCACCACCACCACCACCTGCAGCAGAATCATCAGGCGGCGGCAGGTAATTACCGTGGCGCGGGGCGTAAGAAGGGGGCAGGATGTCTCCGGCGCGGGTGACTTGTGGGTGACCGCGGAGACGTGGCCAGACTCCCTCATCCCCCACACACCGTCGCCCTGTGTCCACCGTTCAGGGCTTGTTGTTGCCTGAAGGGATCGAAGGAGGAGGAGGAGGAGCCGCTCTCTTAGGTCCAACGTCACGCAATTAAATGTTTAGGTTAAGATCGTAAAATTTGTTGCCCCGGCTCAACAGGTGTGTGGCTCAACAGATGTGTGGCTCAACAGGTGTGTGGCGAGGCTCATACTTGTTGTTGTTATTATTGTTATTATTATTATTAGGAAACGATGCATAATAATATAAATATAAACATGTACACACACACACACAGGCCACAGAAGCGGTCATGTTCACTGGTCCTGATGATGAATGTACCAACTGCCCGGGTTCAGGAGTGCTCAGAGTGTGTGGTCGACCCCCACATTATCACGGCAACCAACTTTAAATATGATAAGTATGCAAAAAAATGAACTATATATTTCTTTATGTTTATTTCTAGATCGTCATTGGTTAGTTAGTTTCCGGTGTTGGGGTGGGGTGGGGTGGGGTGGGGTGGTGGGTGAAGGTGGGGGTGGGGATGTATGGACGCTGTGAGTATGTTACTAAAATTATGCAGTGTGGGACGAAGGGTCTCCACAGGTCTAAATCCGGAGCTGGGAGTCTGTGTGTGTGTGTTGACCTCCTGCCCTCACCTCCCCTCTACCTTCACCTCTTTACCTCACCTCCATCCCCTCACCCCCCCCACCTCACTCCCCTACCCCCCCCCCCCCCCCGCCGTTTTCCTACCTTGGGATAACTAATTAAAACGAAGATGTTGCTAGACCTGTTAGTTAGGTGGGGGGGGGGGGGGGTTATATACAGTCCCTCCCTACCCACCTCCCTACCCATCCATTCTACCCCATCCACCCTTCAAACCCATCCACTCACACACACACATCCCATCCCTTGTACAAATAATTATTACACAGACAGACACGCAGACAGACAGACAGACAGACAGACAGACAGACTGACAGACAGACAGACAGACAGACTGACAGACAGACAGACAGACATTACACCAACTCAGTAATGTATTTTTTTTTAATTCCCTTCAACAATATTCATTTTAAAAGAATTATTTATTAATATTTTTTTGTGTGTCTCAATTTTTAATTCGTTTTGGTTCATTTACTTTCGTTCACATTGTTCGTCTTTGTTTCATTCCTCATTTATTATTTGAGTTATCTGATTATTATCTTCTTCTTCTTCTTCTTCTTCTTCTTTATCCTGTATAAATTTTTCCTATTAATTCTTGGCATTTTTAATCTATTCTTATAATTATCGTTTTGTTTCTCTTATTCCTCTTATTATTATTATTTTGTTTGTTATTATTGTCTTATTTCTCTTATTATCGCTTCTCTTATTCTCGTGTCTCTTCTTTCTCCTACTTTATCTAATTCTCTCTAGTCTTCTTTCGTTTTATTTGCTAATGGACGAATTTTTTGTGGTACATGATAATAGTGTTTCAGAATTTATCGTCAAAATTACGGTTACTGAAAATTTATCGCCGGAACTACTGCTAAAACCTGAGAAATTATCGGCAGAATTATTGTTATTGAGAATTTATCGGCAGAATTATCGCTACTGAGAATTTATCGCCGGAACTACTGCTAGAACCTGAGAAATTATCGGCAGAATTATCGCTACTGAAGAATTTATCGCCGGAACTACTGCTAAAACCTAGGAAATTATCGGCAGAATTATTGTTATTGAGAATTTATCGGCAGAATTATCGCTACTGAGAATTTATCGCCGGAACTACTGCTAGAACCTGAGAATGTATTGCTGAAATTATCGTTCCTACCTTAGCATTTATCGCCAGTGACCAGAATTTATCGCCGTGTGGCCTGCGGGAGGTGGCCAACCCCTGGTCACCCATCATCATGAGGCCAGGGAGGAGGATCTAGGGCCACTGAGTTATGATGACCCTGTCCATGGTCGTGGGGGCATGGGTCTCGTGGGGGGAATGGATCTCGTGGGGGGCCATGGGTTTCGTGGGGGGAATGGGTTTCGTGGGGGGCATGGGTCTCGTGGGGGGCATGGGTTTCGTGGGGGGAATGGGTCGCGAGGGGGGCATGGGTCTCGTGAGGGCATAGATTTCGGGAGGCGCATGGGTTTCGTGGGGGCATGAGTTTCGTGAGGGCATAAATTTTGGGGGGCGCATGAGCTTCGTGGGGGGCATGGGTCTCGTGGGGGGCATGGGTCTCGTGGGGGGCATGGGTCTCGTGGGGGGGCATGGGTCTCGTGGGGGCATGGGTCTCGTGGGTGGCATGGGTCTCGTGGGTGGCATGGGTCTCGTGGGGGGCATGGGTCTCTTGGGGGGCATGGGTCTCGTGGGGGGCATGGGCCTCGTGGAGGGCATGGGTCTCGTGGGGTCATGGGTCATGGGCCATGGGCGAGTTAGTTTGCTTCTTGCTTATCGTTTCCCTAAGTCTATAAAGTTAAAACTCCTAAGAGTGGTAGCGGTGGTGGTGGTGGTGGTGGCGGTGGTGGTGGTGGTGGTGGTGGGGGTGGTAGACTGGGACACAAACACATACACAAAACATAAATGCAACACACACACACACACACACACACACAGGAGCCCGGTCAGTGCACGCCCACCAACGCTACTGTGCAACAACACACAACCCTCCCTCCCTCCCTCCCTCCCTCCCAACCTACTACCACCACACCCCTCCCTCCATCCCTCCCCTCCCTCCCCCTAGTGTCTCGACCCCTGCCCACGACCCCGGCTTTGGGTGCTGGGGGCCAAAGTCGTGGTGTTCGTGGCTACGGGGCGGGGCTGAGGGCGCCTCCTCGTGTGTGGAAGCTCTCCCAACACCTGCTATTATGACCACTGACGGAGGAAGAGAAACAGCAGCCGGTGTCGAGGCTTCCTCCCGTGAGCATATCTGATTGTAAGTGTGGATCGCCGCTGACTTACGACGCACTTGTTTATTGTTTATTGATGGAGGGGGGGTAGGAGAGGGTTGGGGGAGGGGGTAAGAGGAGGGGGTGGTACAGGGGGAGGTAGAGATAGTATGATCATTATGATTCACTTAAAGCGGTAGCAAGTTTTGATCATTTTTACTTCCCCCTTCCCCTCCTCCTCCCCTTCCCCTCCCCCCTGCAGAGAGTAATGTGTTGAGGGGTGGTGGGGGGTGTGTGAAGGATGAGGAGTGAGGGAATTGTGGGTAAAGAGTGAAGGATGAGTGTGTAAGGAGTGAGGGAGGGTTGAGGGTGAGGTATAGTGGAGGTGTGAGGAAAGAAGCAGTGGAAGGAGAGGAATGAGGGGGGGTGGGGGGTGGTGATGGTGGAAAGGCCCCCATGACACACCTCAAGTACGACCATCCTAACGTCCAACCACCCGACCATCCGACCGTCTGACCGTCCGACCAGCCTGGTGATGTGATGTATTTGGAGAGAGAGTCGTTACCTTCACCATTAACCACCATCAACACCATCAATCACCACCACCACCTATCACTACCACCACCACCACCACCATCACTACCACCATCAACACCATCCATCACCACCACCACCTATCACTGCCACCACCACCATCACCACCCCCCCCCACCACCATCACCCCCACCACCATCACCACCACCCCCCCACCACCATCACCCCCAGCACCCCCCACCAACACCACCATTCATCACCACCATCACCCCCACCACCACCACCACCACCCCCCCACCACCATCACCCCCAGCACCCCCCACCAACACCACCATTCATCACCACCACCACCACCCCCCCACCACCATCACCCTCACCACCACCCCCCACACCCCCACCACCATCACCCCCACCACCCCCACCACCACCACCACCATCAAAAATATTAATAAAATTGCTATCATACACCATGTGTGTGTGTGTATGTGTCTCTGTCTGTCTGTATGTGTGTCTGTGTGTATAATTACCACGGCCACGATCACGTACGTAGCTTAAAGAAATCCCCGCCCCCCCCCCCCCCACCATTAATATTCGCCACTGCCCCTCCTTCTCCCGCTACTAAAATACACAATAATTGACCTCACAAACTTACCAAAGAGAGGACGGACCCAGCGTGTTGTGTACATTGGAAAACATTTATTGCTAATTATATATATTTACCATCAAATTTATTCCAATTATCGAAGTATTTTTTGATTGTAAATATTCCGACCCCAAGTTTTATATTACGTATACAAGAAAGTGTGTGTGTGTGTGTGTGTGTGTGTGTGTGTGTTTGTGTGTGTGTGTGTGTGTGGTTGGTGTGGTGGTGATGGTTGGTGTGGTGGTGATGATGGTTGGTGTGGTGGTGATGGTTGGTGTGGTGGTGGTGATGGTTGGTGTGGTGGTGGTGATGGTTGGTGTGGTGGTAGTGATGATTGGTGTGGTGGTGGTGATGGTTGGTGTGGAGGTGGTGATGGTTGGTGTGGTGGTGGTGATGGTTGGTGTGGTGGTGGTGATGGTTGGTGTGGTGGTGGTGATGGTTGGTGTGGAGGTGGTGATGGTTGGTGTGGAGGTGGTGATGGTTGGTATGGTGGTGGTGATGGTTGGTGTGGTGGTGATGTGGTTGGATGTGGTTGTGCAGTGACGTGGCTCAACAGCTGAACAGAGAGAGACACACACACACACACACACACACACACACACACCTTTAAGGCAGTCAACTCAAGGTCAATTTTTACACTAAACAAACACTAATTAAATCCATCCTCAATACTCAAACAAAAATAAATAAATAAAATAAATAACTAAAAATATCCCAACATTATTATCTTTTTTCTTCTCCCGATCACCAAATTTATCGGACGTATGAATGTTCGGTGTCACATCATTCAGGGTAGTTAAAACACACAGATTATTACCCACTGATTTACGTCTCACTACAGCTCTATACATATTATATACCTGAGAGAAATATCTATATATATATATATGTCAGAATATTTCGTAATGTAAAACTCGTGTTAATGTACAGAGTTTGTGTGTGTGTGAACGTAATTTTCTATGCATTAGTGAACGCATTTAGGTAGACTCTTATCAACAAAAAACAACTTCATTTTCCCTCCTGAATATTTCAACATTAACTGTATTGATTAATTGTACTATATAATTATCGTGTTTTTGTTTATCTTCCTCGTCCAACAGTCAAAAGTTAACCATTGCTTATAATAATGTTTATGTCCGTGTTTACGTCTGTGTTTACGTCTGTGTTTACGTCCGTGTTTACGTCTGTGTTTACGTCCGTGTTTACGTCTGTGTTTACGTCTGTGTTTACGTCTGTGTTTACGTCTGTGTTTACGTCTGTGTTTACGTCTGTGTTTACGTCTGTGTTTACGTCTGTGTTTATGTGAGGGGAAGGGGGTGGAGGGGAGTGTTTTGGTTTGTGAATTATTAGCGTAAACAAACATAAACAAACGTAAACAAACGTAAACAAACATAAACAAACGTAAACAAACGTAAAAAAGAGAAAGAGAAAAATGGGAAGAAAAAGAGAAAATATAGAGAAGAAAAGAGAAGTAAAAGGAGAAAAAATAAAACAATAGACGAAAAAAGAAAGAAAATATATAAAAAAGGAGAAAAAGAATGAAAAAAGTAAAAGGAAAAAAGAAGTAAAAGAGAAATGAAGAGAAAAAAAGAAATGGAAGTAAAAAAAAAAATAAAAAAAAGAACTAAAGGAAAAGAGAAAAGTATAAAAAAAAGAGGAGAATCTGGTAGCATCTGTGCGGCCTTTCTTTCCCGATGGAGGTTGTATGACCGAAATTATTATGGGTTAGGTTAAGTTTAAGGACACACACACACACACACACACACACACACACACACACACGACCCTCTATCCTCTCCTGTTAAGCAAGGTCACTGCCGAGGTCACAAATTAGAGGTATGTGTGTGTGTGTGTGTGTGTGTGTGTGTGTATACTGACCCCTCATCGTGTACAACACTTTAGGAACACGTGTGTACATCCAATAAACTCATGACGTCATTTGTTGTTGGGAAAAGTCACTTGTGTCGTCATCGTCATCGTCAACAATGAGAGAAGAAGAAGAAGGAGGAGGAGGAGGAGGAGGAGGAGGAAGAGGACGCAGAGGAAGAGGAGGAGGAAGAGGCGGAGGAGCACCAGGCAGCGGCGCTGTAGTCTCATTAACCACCATTTATATTCATCGCTATAACCCGGCCATTATGTGATAGCGTCCTCCTCCCGTCCTCTCCCCGCGACCACGACTTAGGCCCCGCTCCTGTCATCCCGCTGGTGACACAAGGGCTCAAGGCTCCTCCCTCCTCTCTAACCCACCTCCCGAAACGACAAAAACCACGTCCGTCCTCCCGTGTGTTTTGATTTCCGACAGGTAGAAGAGACGGGGGACGAGCCTCCACCGGGGAGTTGAGAGCACGAGTTCGCATCCCACAAACACAATAGAATCACAATTAGCCAAGACCGACCTTTTCATCAAGGTATTTAGCGTTAGAGTTGTGTTAAATAGACGTCATCTTAAGTGAGGAGAGCGAGTTAGGACTCACTTAAGCGGTGTAAAGTAGCGGCACTTGTAGGGATAGATGGGAGTTAGAACTCACTTAAGCTCATGTACCAGTAGCACTTGAGGGAGTGTGGTGGAGGGCCTCAACACCCCGTACCCTGGTAGCTGACGGTGTAAGATTAAGGAGACGCTGTTAAGCCACGTCCCAGGACCCGGGCCATGGCCACCGTACCCAAGGGCGGGCTAGTGGCCACCGTACCCAAGGGCGGGCTAGTGGCCACCGTACCCAAGGGCGGGCTAGTGGTCACCGTACCCAGGGGCGGGCTAGTGGCCACCGTACCCAGGGGCGGGCTAGTGGCCACCGTACCCAGGGGCGGGCTAGTGGCCACCGTACCCAAGGGCGGGCTAGTGGCCACCGTACCCAGGGGCGGGCTAGTGGCCACCGTACCCAAGGGCTGCCTGTACAGCTTTAATACGTACCGACAGGAAGACTAAGTGCGGCCAAACCTGCACGGCCTTGGATGAGTGGCCCAGGCAGCGTTCGGACTGACACAACTAGGACGTACAGTACACCCAAGGACACACGTACACAGGTCAGTACACCCCAGGACACACGTACACAGGTCAGTACACCCCAGGACACACGTACACAGGTCAGTACACCCCAGGACACACGTACACAGGTCAGTACACCCCAGGACACACGTACACAGGTCAGTACACCCCAGGACACACGTACACAGGTCAGTACACCCCAGGACACACGTACACAGGTCAGTACACCCCAGGACACACGTACACAGGTCAGTACACCCCAGGACACACGTACACAGGTCAGTACACCCCAGGACACACGTACACAGGTCAGTACACCCCAGGACACACATACACAGTTCAGTACACCCCAGGACACACGTACACAGGTCAGTACACCCCCGGACACACGTACACAGGTCAGTACACCCCAGGACACACATACACAGTTCAGTACACCCCAGGACACACGTACACAGGTCAGTACACCCCAGGACACACGTACACAGGTCAGTACACCCCAGGACACACATACACAGGTCAGTACACCCCAGGACACACGTACACACAGTCAGCACACCCCAGGACACACGTACACAGGTCAGTACACCCCAGGACACACGTACACAGGTCAGTACACCCCAGGACACACGTACACACAGTCAGCACACCCCAGGACACACGTACACAGGTCAGTACACCCCAGGACACACGTACACAGTCAGCACACCCCAGGACACACGTACACAGGTCAGTACACCCCAGGACACACGTACACAGGTCAGTACACCCCAGGACACACGTACACACAGTCAGCACACCCCAGGACACACGTACACAGGTCAGTACACCCCAGGACACACGTACACACAGTCAGCACACCCCAGGACACACGTACACAGGTCAGTACACCCCAGGACACACGTACACAGTCAGCACACCCCAGGACAGAGGCAGCGTCGGGTCCCATATGACCTGGGGAATTGGGAACCTCCACCAATCAGCGGCCAGGATGCACTAATTTGTTATTATCAGCCAATCATAGCCCAGGACGCATCTTAGATTTATGGGCGTTGAATCATGACCCAAAAATAACTTGCGATAGTCGACTACTTCTGCTGTACCCGAGCTGACGACAACGACAACAACAACGACAACAACGACAACGACAACGACAACAACAACGACAACAACGACAACGACAACAACAACAACGACAACGAAAACAACAACAACAACAACGACAACAACAACAACAACAACAACAACAACAACAACAACTACAACAACAACAACAACAACTACAACAACAACAACCAGTATAACCCATCCCACGGTCTGAACCAAGGTACGTCAGGTGATCCATCATGCTCCTTCACACTCATCCACCACCATCTCTCACACTCTCTCTCCTGGGATGTGTAGAGGTGTGTTGGAGGGTGTAGGGATGTGTGGGTGTGTGTAGATGGCGTGTGTGAGGGTGTAGTGGTATACGGGTATCTGTGTGAGGTGTGCGGGAAGGTGTAGGGGGCGCGCAGGAGGGTGTAGAGGCGTGCGGGGGGGGGTGTAGGGGGCGTGCAGGAGGGTGTAGGGGGCGTGCAGGAGGGTGTAGGGGCGTGCGGGAGGGTGTAGGGGCCTGCAGGAAGGTGCAGGGGCGTGCGGGAAGATGTAGGGGACGTGCAGGAGGGTGTAGGGGCGCGCGGGAGGGTGCAGGAACGTGCGGGAGGGTGTAGGGGGCGTGCGGGAAGGTGTAGGGGGCGTGCGGGAAGGTGTAAGGGGCGTGCGGGAATGTGTAGGGACGTGCGGGAATGTGTAGGGACGTGCGGGAAGGTGTAGGGGGCATGCAGGAGGGTGTAGGGACGTGCGGGAGGGTGTAGGGACGTGCGGGAGGGTGTAGGGGCGTGCGGGAGGGTGTAGGGGGCGTGCGGGAATGTGTAGGGGGCGTGCAGGAAGGTGTAAGGGACGTGCGGGAATGTGTAGGGGCGTGCGGGAATGTGTAGGGACGTGCGGGAAGGTGTAGGGGGCGTGCAGGAGGGTGTAGGGACGTGCGGGAGGGTGTAGGGACGTGCGGAAAGGTGTAAGGGGAGTGCGGGAAGGTGTAAGGGACGTGCGGGAATGTGTAGGGGCGTGCGGGAAGGTGTAGAAGGCGTGCGGGAGGGTGTAGGGGCGTGCGGGAGGGTGTAGGGGCGTGCGGGAGGGTGCAGAGGGAGTGCGGGAAGGTGTAGGGGACGTGCGGAAAGGTGTAAGGGGCGTGCGGGAAGGTGTAGGGGCGTGCGGGAAGATGTAGAAGGCGTGCGGGAGGGTGTAGGGGCGTGCGGGAGGGTGTAGAGGGAGTGCAGGAAGGTGTAGGGGGCGTGTAGGGGCGGGTGCGGGAAGGAATGTCATTGTGGTCAACGCTGGGGTGAGCGTCAGTAGGAGGGGAGGGGAGGGGAGGGGAGAGAAGGGAGGGAAGGGAAGGGGAGCGGGGGGGAGGGGAGGGGAGGGGAGGGGGGGAGGGGAGGGGAGTGCAGGGGAGGGGAGAGGAGGGGAGGGGAGGGGAGGGGAGGGGAGGAAAAATGGTCTTTGATATGCAAAGTGGACCACTGAATAAAACTTTCAGATGCGTCACATCCAT
>CAUDMG010001374.1:485000-495000 GCA_958450375.1 Homarus gammarus | reverse complement strand
TTTAGGTTAGGTTAGGTTAGGTTTAGGTTAGGTTAGGTTAGGTTAGGGTTCCATTATCAGTAACAAGACACAATTCAACATGAGCCAGTCACCTCACACAAAACCCGGTGGTGTTAAAAAGCCATCAGAACGACCCTTAAATATGAGATGACCAACGTGTCACAGCTCCACCTCCACACCCTCCCTAGCCATACCTCCACACCCTCCCTAGCCATACCCTAGCCATACCTCCACACCCTCCCTAGCCATACCTCCACACCCTTCCTAGCCATACCTCCACACCTCTCTAGGATACCTCCAAACAACCCAGCCACACCCTCCCTAGCCACCCCTGCACATCTCCACCACCTCCCTAGCCACACCTACACACCTCCCTAGCCACCCCTGCACATCTCCACCACCTCCCTAGCCACACCTACACACCTCCCAAGCCACACCTCCACACCCTTCCTAGCCATACCTTCACACCCTTCCTAGCTATACCTCCACACCCTTCCTAGCCATACCTCCACACCCTCCCTAGCCACACCTCCACACCCTTCCTAGCCATACCTCCACACCCTCCCTAGTCATACCTCCACACCCTCCCTAGCCATACCTCCAAACCTCTCTAGGATACCTCCAAACAACCCAGCCACACCCTCCCTAGCCACCCCTGCACACCTCCACCACCTCCCTAGCCACATCTACACACCTCCCTAGCCACCCCTGCACACCTCCACCACCTCCCTAGCCACACCTACACACCTCCCTAGCCACCCCTGCACACCTCCACCACCTCCCTAGCCACACCTACACACCTCCCTAGCCACCCCTGCACACCTCCACCACCTCCCTAGCCACACCTACACACCTCCCTAGCCACCCCTGCACACCTCCACCACCTCCCTAGCCACACCTACACACCTCCCTAGCCACCCCTGCACACCTCCACCACCTCCCTAGCCACACCTACACACCTCCCTAGCCACACCTCCACACCTCCACCACCTCCCTAGCCACACCTACACACCTCCCTAGCCACACCTCCACACCAACACTATAAGCGTCGAAACTAGAGAATAAAAGTGAGATAACAAGTGTTCACCTCTATCGCCATACCCGTTTCGTGGTCGCCTTCCCTCCATCCCTCCCTCCCAGCCTCCCTCCCTCCCTCCCTCCCTCCCTCCATCCCTCCCTCCCTCCCAGCCTCCCTCCCTCCCTCCATCCCTCCCTCCCTCCCTCCCAGCCTCCCTCACTTTGTTCGTCTCTCTCTCTCTCTCTCTCTCTCTCTCTCTCTCTCTCTCTCTCTCTCCCAGCCAGTCTTTCTCAGTGACTCTTGTGATAGCATATGTGTGTGTGTGTGTGTGTGTGTGTGTGTGGGGAGTGAGGTTTACGTCTGAAGTGTCTTACAGTTTCGTGGACAAGGTCTTTATTCAACGGCTCTACAACAACGTCTATAATTCTATTCAATGGTGTCTATAACTACGTCTGGTGTCTATAACTACGTCTGGTGTCTATAACTACGTCTGGTGTGTATAACTACGTCTGGTGTCTATAACTACGTCTGGTGTCTATAACTACGTCTGGTGTGTATAACTACGTCTGGTGTCTATAACTACGTCTGGTGTCTATAACTACGTCTGGTGTCTATAACTACGTCTGGTGTCTATAACTACGTCTGGTGTGTATAACTACGCCTGGTGTGTATAACTACGCCTGGTGTCTATAACTACGCCTGTGTTTTTATTCGTTCCCGATTCACAACCACGACGGTGCGCATCCTTCGGCTCTTCTGGTCAACATTCGTGATGGTGGTAGTTACATCTGCCAATAACTACCACCATCACTAGGTCCTCCCCCACTACTACCACACTATCACCACCATCTAGCTACCATCATCATTGCATCACCACCATCCAACTACCATCATCACCAGGCACCACCATCCCTCTACCATCACCACCATCCAACTACCACCACCGCCATCCAGCTACCATCATCACCAGGCACCACCATCCAGCTACTATCATCACCAGGCACCACCATCCCTCTACCATCACCACCATCCAACTACCACCACCGCCATCCAGCTACCATCTTCACCAGTCACCACCATCCCTCTACCATCACCACCATCCAACTACCACCACCGCCATCCAGCTACCATCATCACCAGGCACCACCATCCCTCTACCATCACCACCATCCAACTACCACCACCGCCATCCAGCTACCATCTTCACCAGTCACCACCATCCCTCTACCATCACCACCATCCAACTACCACCACCGCCATCCAGCTACCATCATCACCAGGCACCACCATCCCTCTACCATCACCACCATCCAACTACCACCACCGCCATCCAGCTACCATCTTCACCAGTCACCACCATCCCTCTACTACCATCTCTAGCACCTGCCTCACCACCACCATCTCTCTACCACCATCACCACCATCTATCTACCACCACTACCACCATCTAACGTAAGGTGCCACTTATAACACGGAAGGACTAGTTAGGACACCCGGCCGCCAAACTACCGTAAACATGTCCACCGAGCAGTTACTTGACGCCATAAAATACTATCTAGGGTTTTATAGGCGGTGACGGTGACGGTGACGGCTGAAGGTGACGGTGACGGTGACGGCTGAAGGTGACGGTGACGGCTGAAGGTGACGGTGACGGTGACGGCTGACGGTGACGGTGACGGCTGAAGGTGACGGTGACGGTGACGGCTGAAGGTGACGAGTGACGGTGACGGCTGAAGGTGACGGCTGAAGGTGACGGTGACGGCTGAAGGTGACGGTGACGGTGACGGCTGAAGGTGACGGTGACGGTGACGGCTGAAGGTGACGGGTGACGGTGACGGCTGAAGGTGACGGCTGAAGGTGACGGGTGACGGTGACGGCTGAAGGTGACGGTGACGGTGACGGCTGAAGGTGACGGTGACGGCTGAAGGTGACGGTGACGGTGACGACTGAAGGTGACGGTGACGGTGACGGCTGAAGGTGACGGTGACGGCTGAAGGTGACGGTGACGGTGACGGCTGAAGGTGACGGTGACGGTGACGGCTGAAGGTGACGGTGACGGCTGAAGGTGACGGTGACGGTGACGACTGAAGGTGACGGTGACGGCTGAAGGTGACGGTGACGGTGACGGCTGAAGGTGACGGTGACGGTGACGGCTGAAGGTGACGGCTGAAGGTGACGGTGACGGTGACGACTGAAGGTGACGGTGATGGTGACGACTGAAGGTGACGGTGACGGTGACGACTGAAGGTGACGGTGACGGTGACGGCTGAAGGTAACGGTGACGGCTGAAGGTGACGGTGACGGCTGAAGGTGACGGTGACGGCTGAAGGTGACGGTGGCGACTGAAGGTGCTGGTGACGGTGACGGCTGAAGGTGACGGTGACGGCTGAAGGTGACGGTGACGGCTGAAGGTAACGGTGACGGCTGAAGGTGACGGTGACGGCTGAAGGTAACGGTGACGGCTGAAGGTGACGGTGACGACTGAAGGTAACGGTGACGGCTGAAGGTGACGGTGGCGACTGAAGGTGCTGGTGACGGTGACGGCTGAAGGTGACGGTGACGGCTGAAGGTGACGGTGACGGCTGAAGGTAACGGTGACGGCTGAAGGTAACGGTGACGGCTGAAGGTGCTGGTGAGAGACGTGACCTAACCTAAGCTAACCTAATGTAACGTAACCTAATTTAACGTAACCTAACTTAAACGAACATTAACCTAACCTAACCTAACCTAACATAACCTAACCTAACCTAACCCAACCTAACTTAACCTTAGCCAATGCACCTTAAGAGACAGAATACTGATTAATTATTATTATTATTGGTAAACACGTTGGAGACACTGTTGAGTAACACACACACACACACACACACACACACACACACACACACACACACACACACACACACACACACACACACACACACACTCATTCATCATAATAAATCATGATCAGGTTATTACCACCTTGACACTTCCTCCTCATCTCCCAAGCAACAATTTTTTTTTATATATATAAGCCTCATCATTGGTCGCTTGAGCATTATATCCCTCCACCCCTCCAACACCCCCCCTCCACCCCCCTCCATCACCCCCCTCCACCAACCCCCCCCTCCCGTTATCAAGCTCATCAGTACTAGCATTCAATCTCCAGGGAACCAATTCAGTGTCGTGATTGAGGCGCTTATGAGTCACAAACACACCCACGTCTCACTGCCGCTGTCCTGTTCATGTGGAATCATTTAAATATTTAATCTGGGTACTCTTTTTTTTTTAATTCTACCTACAGCCTAATCCTTCCTCCTACCTAGAATTTAATCTGGGTATTTTTTAGCACCTAGTGGAATTTTATCGTCTGGATCACCGTAACGTTTCAGACACAACATTTATACGAACACTCTCTCAGGTCCCCTCCCAAAGCATCTTAGCTGAGGGAGTCACCGCCACCGCCGCCTCTTAGGACAGGGGTTAAGTTAAGGTCGGCTGCTGCTGTCAATCATTCATCTTTTGCTCACCATGTTACAATTTTGTTTTTATCCCTTCTCTCTGTCTGTCTCTGTCTCTCTCTCTCTCTCTCTGTCTCTCTCTCTGTCTGTCTGTCTCTAATTTTTCAATCTATATTTACCTTTTTTTTCTGTAGTGGGGACGTCTGAATAATACCTAACCTAACCTAACCTAACCTACACACACACACACACACACACACACACACACACACACACAGAGGGTGGGTCTTTTGAGAGGTGCGGCAGTAAACAGGGTATAATACTGGTGGTTTGTGGCCGCCCTGAAACGCTTACACCTTTACCCGGGCGACTAAGAATGCATTTTGTCAGCTCCTTAAACACGAGGTGGAGCTTAGAGCGTCCCACCACCACCACAATCCCCACTACCACCTCCCCCACCAACACCTCCCCCTCCCACACACCCTCAACCACCCCCACTACCTCCACCTATATCATCTCCACCACCACCACAATCCACTTCCCCGCCACCAGCCCCACCTTCTATCTCCACCCTTAACCACCTCCACCACCACCAACATCCCACACCCTCAACCACCCCCCACTACCCCCTCCCCCACCAAAACCATAATCCTCTTTACCAACACCCCCACCCCCATCACAACCAATACCACCCTATCACCTCCACCCTCAACCATCCCCACTACCCCCTCCACCCTCAACCATCCCCACTACCCCCTCCCCACCCCCACCATTCACCCCCCAGACCCATGACCTGAGCTGAGTGTTCCTTCATTTTAATGGTCCAGTCTGGCCAAGAGAGACAGAACTGACACACTAAAACTACTCACAAGGCGCCGCTAAGATCAGGGTGATGCTGAATGGAAAAATAGTGATGGTTGGTGTGTGGTGCGTGACAGTGATGGTTGGTGTGTGGTGCGTAACAGTGGTGCGTGACAGTGGTGTGTGTGACAGTAGAGGTTGATGTGTGGTGCGTGACAGTGGAGGTTGGTGTGTGGTGCGTGACAGTGGAGGTTGGTGTGTGGTGCGTGACAGTGGTACGTGACAGTGGTGCGTGACAGTGGTGGTTGGTGTGTGGTGTGTGACAGTGGTGCGTGACAGTGGTGGTTGGTGTGTGGTGCGTGACAGTGGTACGTGGCAGTGGTGTGTGGTGAAAGTGGTGCGTGACAGTGGTGCGTGACAGTGGTGGTTGGTGTGTGTGACAGTAGAGGTTGGTGTGTGGTGCGCGACAGTGGTGTGTGATGAGTGACAGTGGTGCGTGACAGTGGAGGTTGGTGTGTGGTGCGTGACAGTGGTGTGTGACAGTGATGTGTGACAGTGGAGATTGGTGTGTGGTGTGTGACAGTGGTGTGTGATGCGTGACAGTGATGTGTGACAGTGGAGGTTGGTGTGTGGTGCGTGACAGTGGTGTGTGGTGCGTGACAGTGATGTGTGACAGTGGAGGTTGGTGTGTGGTGCGTGACAGTGGTGTGTGATGCGTGACAGTGATGTGTGACAGTGTAGGTTGGTGTGTGGGGCGTGACAGTGATGTGTGACAGTGTAGGTTGGTGTGTGGTGCGTGACAGTGGTGTGTGGGGCGTGACAGTGATGTGTGACAGTGTAGGTTGGTGTGTGGTGCGTGACAGTGGTGTGTGGGGCGTGACAGTGATGTGTGACAGTGGGGGTTGGTTTGTGGGGCGTGACAGTGGTGTATGGGGCGTGACAGTGATGTGTGACAGTGTAGGTTGGTGTGTGGTGCGTGACAGTGGTGTGTGGGGCGTGACAGTGATGTGTGACAGTGGAGGTTGGTGTGTGGGGCGTGACAGTGGTGTATGGGGCGTGACAGTGATGTGTGACAGTGTAGGTTGATGTGTGGGGCGTGACAGTGATGTGTGACAGTGGAGGTTGGTGTGTGGGGCGTGACAGTGGTGTGTGGGGCGTGACAGTGATGTGTGACAGTTGAGGTTGGTGTTTGGTCCGTGACAGTGGTGCGTGACAGTGAAGGTTGGTGTGTGACAGTAGAGTCTGGTGCGTGACAGTAGAGTCTGGTGTGTGACAGTAGAGTCTGGTGCGTGACAGTAGAGTCTGGTGCGTGACAGTAGAGTTTGGTGCATGACAGTAGAGTCTGGTGCGTGACAGTAGAGTTTGGTGCATGACAGTAGAGTCTGGTGCGTGACAGTAGAGTTTGGTGCATGACAGTAGAGTCTGGTGCGTGACAGTAGAGTCTGGTGCGTGACAGTAGAGTCTGGTGCGTGACAGTAGAGTCTGGTGCGTGACAGTAGAGGTTATACAAGCAACTCACTGAACATAACCAAACCCACACCCCTCAGCGTTACACAGTGCCTCACACCAGACGTCTGCCCGCCAGTATTAAAAGCAACTGTCTGGCGTGGCGGGTCCTGACGGCTTTCACCACAAGGCCCACTGACGAAGGGCTACATACATACACCCAATTTGACTCGGTCTTCGCCTTTTTGGATTTATACGTGTAAACTCTGGCGTGGGTTGGTGTGAAATTGATGGACGAGACATATAAATATAATCTAATTCCTTGACGTCGATAGAAGCTTCTTTATGCTTACTTCTTTGAGCACTAATGTCAATAATCCTTCTTGTATCTCTTCAAGTAGTTTCTGTATTTCTCAAAGGTAAATCGTCTTCATACATCTTATCATGCAAGTCCAAAATATCAAAACAGAATATTTTTACTAATATTTCGACTGCATTCCTACATCACCTAACACCGGACCACCATAGAAACTTGTTCATATATGAGATCCTCAGATTGTGTGTGTAGTAGAGAGTCTGTCTGGTTATGACATCCGTGGGGGCAGAGGGTGAGGTTGGGTGCCCAGAGCTCCGTATCTTAGGCAAATATCAGAAGAGCGTGTCCCAAGTTCCTTTGTTTGGGACGAACCCCTGAGCGCGTGTCTAAAGCCCTTGGAGATAGTGGTTCTCTAGAGTGACAGATGGGTGGGGGCTTGTATCCCTGCTCTCTCTCTCTCTCATGTCAGTTCTTGTGCACGCCTCCTCCTCCTCCTCACCCCCTACCTTCTCTCCGTCATACAGACAGACAAGATATCCCACTGTCTGGTCCTGTCGAGCCACCTCAGCAGGCAGTCCTCTCCCCTGCCTTGTTCAATGTTTCCCATAATACCATATCCCAGGTCCTGCCCCCCCCCACCCTTCCCTACCACCCCCCCCTCACCCCCATGCTGTCTTCTTCCCTCTACCATCCCATCGTTCTCCCTCCCTCCCCCTCCCTTATATCATGTAGGTTGTCTAAACAAATTTTGAACATGACCTGACACCCATACACAACTCAAGCTGCTTCACTCATCTTCCTGCCTTCTCTCCTCACCGCGGGGGAGGAGGAGGAATAGCTGGCTGGCTCTCTCTCCCCCTCTCTTTCTTCCCTTACACGTCTCCTCGTTCATCTCCTCTTCTCCCCCATTTGTCTCCCCATCTTCTCATCCCTTCGTCTTCTCCCCCACTTGTCTCCCCATCTTCTCATCCCTTCGTCTTCCTCCCCATACAGTTTTCCCCCACCATCTTCCATATCTTCCCTGTGTATTTTCCCATCAATGCGTCTCCACGTCCTAGGTCTCCACGTCCTAGGTCTCCACGCCCCAGGGATCAGTGGCAGGGCCGGCCGGGTAGGACCCCAGTAGGAGGTCCCGGTGGTGCATATTTGATATTTGCCAAGTGCCAGCTGAACGGTGGGGGGTGGGGGTGGTGTGCTGGGGGGCGGTGGAGAGGGGGAGGGGGATATGCTGGTGTTTTGGTGGGGAGGAGGGGGATGTGCTGGGGTTTTGGTGGGGAGGAGGAGGGGGATGTGCTGGGGTTTTGGTGGGGAGGAGGAGGGGGATGTGCTGGGGTTTTGGTGGGGAGGAGGGGGATGTGCTGGGGTTTTGGTGGGGAGGAGGGGGATGTGCTGGGGTTTTGGTGGGGAGGAGGAGGAGGGGGAAGTGCTGGGTTTTGGTGGGGAGGAGGAGGGGGATGTGCTGGGGTTTTGGTGGGGAGGATGAGGGGGATGTGCTGGGGTTTTGGTGGGGAGGAGGGGGATGTGCTGGGGTTTTGGTGGGGAAGAGGAGGGGGATGTGCTGGGGTTTTGGTGGGGAGGAGGGGGATGTGCTGGGGTTTTGGTGGGGAGGAGGAGGGGGATGTGCTGGGGTTTTGGTGGGGAGGAGGAGGGGGATGTGCTGGGGTTTTGGTGGGGAGGAGGGGGATGTGCTGGGGTTTTGGTGGGGAAGAGGAGGGGGATGTGCTGGGGTTTTGGTGGGGAGGAGGGGGATGTGCTGGGGTTTTGGTGGGGAGGAGGGGGATGTGCTGGGGTTTTGTTGGGGAGGAGGGGGATGTGCTGGGGTTTTGGTGGGGAGGAGGAGGGGGAAGTGCTGGGTTTTGGTGGGGAGGAGGAGGGGGATGTGCTGGGGTTTTGGTGGGGAGGATGAGGGGGATGTGCTGGGGTTTTGGTGGGGAGGATGAGGGGAATGTGCTGGGGTTTTGGTGGGGAGGAGGGGGATGTGCTGGGGTTTTGGTGGGGAAGAGGAGGGGGATGTGCTGGGTTTTGATGGGGAGGAGGAGGGAGATGTGCTGGGGTTTTGGTGGGGAGGAGGGGGATGTGCTGGGGTTTTGGTGGGGAGGAGGGGGATGTGCTGGGGTTTTGGTGGGGAGGAGGAGGAGCAGGGATATGCTGGGGCGTTGTTGGGGAGGAGGTCGAAGTCTCATAGGAAAGCTGAAAACCATCTCTCTCTCATCATCATCATCATCAATCATCAATTACTCACACTTCACTTCACTACTACTACTACTACTACTACTACTACTACTACTACTACTACTACTACTTTTTTTTGTAATATGGCCTCCAGCCTCCCCCAATAGCCACACCTTCGCCGCCATTTTATTACCTTAAAATTAAATATCCTAATACATAAGTAGCTATTCCTACTCCTCCTCCTCCTCCTCCTCACTTCTATAATTCCTATTTCTCTCACACTACCCAACTCACCACCCCACCCAACCCACTACCCACACCAACCCACCACCCACACCAACCCACTACCCACACCAACCCACCACCCACACCAACCCATTACCCACACCACCCTACCATAGCCACTTTTTTTTTTAGAGAAAGGAGGTACAGGCACTCGACACCCTACCCTGTCCCTCTACGGGTGTTCTCAGGGCCTTGTTTCATATTCCGCTGACCCTACTGGCGGATGCTGGTCTAGGGAGGTTGTCTATTGCTTGGCCTTATAGATCAGGGGTGGTAATGGACCTTTTGAAATTTGGTAACTTTTGGGGAACCATGTATGGTTGTTGTCATTATCTGATGGGAGTCTTTGGAGGAGTTCTTGCTCTGATCGTTCTATCTTTTGCCAAACTCTGCTGGCCAGGGTGTGTAGCTGCTGGTTGATGGGTTTCATTCTCAGGTCTCTATGTATCTCGGCTGTGGTTCTGGTGAAGGGGTATCTTTCACCTGTGACGAATCTTAAGGCTTCATTTTGGACCACCT
>CAUDMG010001374.1:467500-480000 GCA_958450375.1 Homarus gammarus | reverse complement strand
TGACAAATGTACGGAGTTAATTAGGCGTTATTCAGGTGGGCTAGATTGGGGGGGGGGTGGAGGGGAGGTGGGGGGGGGGGGGTGAGGGAAGTGAGGAGAGGGAAGGAGGAAGAAGGGGGTAGGAGGAGATAAAGGGGAAGGAGGGGGAAGAAGGGGGATAGAGGGTGGGGAGGAGAGAAGGAGGGAGATAGAGGGAGGAAAGGAAGAGAGTAAAAGGAGGGTAGAGGGAGGAAAAGGAGAGAAGAAAGAGGGGAGGCAGAAGGATCAGGGAAGAATGATCTGTGTGTGTTCTGGGTTTCTCGTCGTCTCGTCATCAGTACGGCCGCCACCTCTGTCTCTCTAGTGATGGGTGTGGCAGTGTGGGATCTGGCCGGTTCCTCCTCTGTCTCTCTAGTGATGGGTGTGGCAGTGTGGGATCTGGCCGGCTCCACCTCTGTCTCTCTAGTGATGGGTGTGGCAGTGTGGGATCTGGCCGGTTCCTCCTCTGTCTCTCTAGTGATGGGTGTGGCAGTGTGGGATCTGGCCGGCTCCACCTCTGTCTCTCTAGTGATGGGTGTGGCAGTGTGGGATCTGGCCGGTTCCTCCTCTGTCTCTCTAGTGATGGGTGTGGCAGTGTGGGATCTGGCCGGCTCCACCTCTGTCTCTCTAGTGATGGGTGTGGCAGTGTGGGATTTGGCCGGTTCCTCCTCTGTCTCTCTAGTGATGGGTGTGGCAGTGTGGGATCTGGCCGGAAATACTAGGGTAGGTCTGTGATATCGACGAGGAGGAGGAGGAGGAGGAAGTGACGTAAACAGTCATGACAATCATCACTACTACAACAACCACCATTACCACAACAACCACCACTACCACCACGATCACCACTACCACCACCACCACTACCACAACAACCACCACCACTATCACCACCTAGATCACCACTACCACAACAACCACCACCACTATCACCACCTAGATCACCACTACCACCACCACAACCACTACTACCACAACAACCACCATTACCACAATAACCACCACGACAGCAGGAGGGAAGCTTCATTAGACAAGGTTCACTAACTATGGTTTCCTCAACCTCAATTTTCGGCAATTAAAAAAGACAGCGGTGGACCTTTACGTGCCTCGGTGCTGTGAGACTCCCTCCACCCCTCCAACACTCTCTCCAACACTCCATCCAACTCTCTAAATCTCACCAACACTTTCTAAATCTCTCTAACACTCCCTTCAAGACTTCCTCCCACCCATCCAATATGCCAACAAACCCTTCCTTTCTCCCTCATTTCCTCCAACATTCCCTCCAACACTCCCTCACTAACCTGGATTACCTCACAGTGATGCCAAGACTTCAGGCTCAGGCTTCACCAGTGACGTCAAATAGGACAGTGACGTCATACGGGAGAGTGACATCACACACACACACACACACTGTTCAACTTACCTGCAAGGAAAAGTAAGTTTATTAATTACCTGAGGTTTAATATTCACAAAGTGGCCCTAAGTCCTAAGTACTAAAGTAATAATAATAATAATAATAATAATAGTAATAATAATAATAATAATAGTAATAACAACAACAATAATAATAATAATAATAATAATAATAATAATAATAATAATAATAATAATAATATGAGCCCTCAGGTAAGAGCCAGGTGTGTGTGTCGACAGTGGCCCCAGTAGAGAGAACAATGAACTTACGTAAATCTGACGTCAGGATCAAGTTTCCGAAGTTATTAAAAAAATCTCACGTGTCCTCCTCTCCCCGACAACACACACACACACACACACACACACACATGTACGACAGTCAGTGTATGTATGTTTAATATATAAGAGGTGTATCGAAAAACATCGTGTCTTGGGGCATACACAGTCAGTTAGTCAATTGAGTGTGTGAGTGTGTGTGTGTGTGTGTGAGTGTGTGTGAGTGTGTGTGTGTTGAGGTGCGGTAGGGTGCGGGTGAGTGGTTCAGAAGACGGCTATGGGGGTAAACCAGGACCGTAATAATATATTTATCCCAAACTGGTCCGGTGGGGAATGTGAGACCGCCCGTCACGCCCACCACACGCCCATCACTCCCTAACCCTCTCCTCCTCCAAACTCCTACTACCTTCTACCTATCTAGTCCTCCACATCGCCAGCTTCACCCTCAGACCTATTCCTTTAACTAAGCTTAATTTAAGTTTGGTCAGGATTGAGTTATAGGTTAGGTTAGGTTAGGTTAGGTTAGTAATGTGTTTGTGTCCGTCCGAGAGGAATTTGAGGATGTGAACTGAACTTGAAGTATACTGTGTGTGTGTGTGTGTGTGTATGTGTGTGTGTGTGTGTGTGTGTGTGTGTGTATGTGTATGTGTGTGTGTGTGTGTGTGTGTGTGTGTATTAATTCTGATGTTGTTTTTCGTGGTTCAATTCACAGTTATACAGATTCATTTACAACTTAACCCCATGCACAGAGGACACAAATATTTACACAAATCTTGAATCATTTACAAGTCCAAACAAAGGAGGGAATAATCGCATGATGCTACCTTGATTCATTTACAATTTACAAATAAACCTCAGGCATGGAGGAGCTTTTTATTTAAATTTTTTCCTCGATTCATTTACATCCCTCACTAAGTCCTTGTATTATATTATTTTACGGAGTTTGTCTGTGTCTGAGATGATTATAGGTACTCGTGTCAAAGTCGACCATCCCTGCGGCCTAGACATGCGGAAGTGGTGTGTGTGTGTGTGTGTGTGTGTGTGTGTGTGTGTGTGTGTGTGTGTGTGTGTGTGTGTGTGGTCTTTCAAGCATGCATAAACACGTTAATTTAAGAGAGTGTACACATATATCAGAGGGGTGGTGGTGGTTATAGTGTTGGAGGTGGTAATGGTGGTTATAGTGTTGGAGGTGGTGGTGGTGGTTATAGTGTTGGAGGTGGTGGTAGTGGGTACAGGATGTTGGAGGTGGTGGTAGTGGGTACAGGATGTTGAAGGAAATCTGTCGGGATGTCAGGGTAGAACCGACCCTCCTTCCATTGGACGGTGAGATCTTCCAACATAGGACTTCAAACACATCCAACGAAGCCCGTGTGGACGTCAGTGCTCGAGGATTCTGGACGCGGGGACAGCGAGCCTTCTTCGACATCAGGATTTTTGATCCCATGGCCGCATGTCACCGTAACCTAGCTCTCGATGCTGCACACAGGAGGAACGAGAACGACAAGATAAGGGCATATGGGGAGAGAATTCAGAACGTTGATCAAGGCAGCTTCACTCCTCTCGTGTTCACAACCTCTGGTGGGATGGGACCAAGTGCAAGATGCTTCTACGCCAGACTCGCGGAGTTGATCTCCGAACAGAAGCAGCAGCCCAGAGTTATGTTACAGCCTGGATGAGATGTCGACTGTCCTTCTCTCTCCTTCGGTCGGCTTTGCTCTGCCTCAGTGGAACGAGAGCATCGGCCCCAAAGCCAACAACAGCTGCAGATATTGACTATGAGGCAACAGTCACTAAATGCCGCATAGATCTGCGGCTCAACTAACTCAACACAGCTAAGATAGCTACTTATGTATTAGGATACTTAATATTAAGGTAATAAAATGGTGGCGAAGGTGTGGCTATTGGGGGAGGCTGGAGGCCACGTAAAAAAAAAAAGGAAAAAAAAAAACAGTATCGGAGGTGGTGGTAGTGGTTATAGTGTTGGAGGTGGTGGTAGTGGTTATAGTGTTGGAGGTGGTGGTAGTGGTTATAGTGTTGGAGGTGGTGGTAGTGGTTATAGTGTTGGAGGTGGTGGTAGTGGTTATAGTGTTGGAGGTGGTGGTAGTGGTTATAGTGTTGGAGGTGGTGATAGTGGTTATAGTGTTGGAGGTGGTGGTAGTGGTTATAGTGTTGGAGGTGGTGGTAGTGGTTATAGTGTTGGAGGTGGTGGTAGTAGTTATAGTGTTCGAGGTGGTGGTAGTGGTTATAGTGTTCGAGGTGGTGGTAGTGGTTATAGTGTTGGAGATGGTGGTAGTGGTTATAGTGTTGGAGGTGGTGGTAGTGGTTATAGTGTTGGAGGTGGTGGTAGTGGTTATAGTGTTGGAGGTGGTGGTAGTGGTTATAGTGTTGGAGGTGGTGGTAGTGGTTATAGTGTTGGAGGTGATGGTGTTTATAGTGTTGGAGGTAATGGTGGTTATAGTGTTGGAGGTGGTGGTGGTTATAGTGTTGAAGGTGGTGGCTGTGGGTGTGGTCACTACAACACGCATGCCTAAGCACTCGCATCTGAAACTAGTACGATTGTTCTCTCAGATGTCTTAGAACTGGTATATACTGTGTGTGTGTGTGTGTGTGTGTGTGTGTGTGTGTGGCTGGGGGGGGGGACATAACAACAAAACAGAACACACACACACACACACACACACACACATGCAGAATAAACAACATTATCGTCAAGAGAAATCAAATAAATACAAGCAAAGATAAAAAAAAAAAATAAAACATAAATTACTTGAAGCAGCACAGCCACAATCTACGACCGAGGGGGGAGGGGGGGGGGGGGAGGAGGGGGAGGGAGGGGAGGAGGGGGGAGGGAGAGGGGGAGGGGGAAGTTCATGACATAATAATACACCGATTAAAAAGGGATTTCAATATCAGACACGCGGGCCAATAAATCCAGCGGAAGAAATCTGAACAAAAAGAGCAATGGAAAGCTAACCCTCCTCCTCCTAGCCCCCTCTCTCTCTCTCCTCTTCCTCCTCTCTCTCCCCTTCCCCCACCCTCTCTCTCTCTCCCCCGCCCCTAACACCCTCTCTCTCTCCCCCTTCCCCTTCCACCCTCTCTCTCTCCCCCACCCTCTCTCTCTCCCCCACCCTCTCACCCTCCCCACCACCCTCTCTCTCCCCTTCATGTTAGTCACCCCCGACCCCTAATCGGCATCACTCATATAAAACTCACCCCAACACCCCGTACCGTAAACAGCTGCCGCCAAAGTACTAATATCCGGTGTGGGATTCTGACCCGAGGAACTGTTAACACAAAACGTCTACTTTTTAGAGCCCTCTCACTTTACCCCCAATTCTACGTCCCAATCCTTCGGTGTAGTTACATCTGTGACCGAGAACCCCCCACACCCCGCTCCCTCTCACCCCCTCCCTCTCACCCCATCCCCACCCCTCCCTATTTCCCCATCACCTCATCCCCACTACTTACCCCATTCCCCCTTCACCTCATCCCCATTCCTCCCCTACCTCATCCCCACCATTCCCCTATTCCTGCCTCACCTTATCCCCACCCCATTCCTCCCTCACCTCACCTCCACCCCTTCCCTATTCCCCCCTCACATCCATCCCTCCCCCATTCCCCTTCACCTCACCCCCACCCTCGAGGGATATCGGATAACGGGAAAAGATGACCCGATGGAGAGGGGGGGGGGGGTGAGGGGAGGGGGAGGGGAGGGATAAAGAAAGAGTTTGCCGCCTCCTCCTCCTCCTCCTCTACCCCGTTCCGATATTTGGCCAGCCAGGGTCAGTAAGCATGAGGGTTATTAGCTCTTGGGGTGTGTTGAGGCGGCCAGGGTACTGCGCATCCCAACCTTCCTCTTAATCTCTTATGTTTACACCTCTCCCTCCCCCACGCAGTGAGGTCTTGTGATGCTAAAGTCTGGGTAATTACCTTCTTCCACCTGTAGTATTTTACACACACACACACACACACACACACACACAAAGATCATATCCACACCTAAACAACAACAACACAAACAGCCAATATATAAACACCATCAAAAGAACAACCCCAATTTTTTCCCCCTGACGTGTTCCTCCTCCTGATGACCTTTGTCTTCCCAGATGACAAATTTTCCCCCTGAAGACGAACACCTGAATTTATTTTAGTTGGCGTCGCTCATTAGAGTAAATTTACATATTATGCCTCCAATAAATTATGTAGATCTATAAACTGAGTCAACATTAAGTAGGTGTAAATTTATATCGCAGCATCAATAACTCCTACGGTGATATTAATCAATAATTACTAATGTAAATTGAGAGAGAGAGAGAGAGAGAGAGAGAGAGAGAGAGAGAGAGAGAGAGAGAGAGAGAGATAGCTTCAATGTCAAACGACCTAAGATTGTGAGGTCCATGGACAATTGCTTTTAATGCTACAGTATTTTATGTCATACCTCAGACTGTTGTTGCCTCTGCTGTATAAATATTGAGTCGTAAAAAAAAATAAATAAATAAATTAATAAATAAAAACCACTGCTCCGCTCTGCTGCTATGTAGGAACGTGACCTAACCTATCGGGAAACGCTACTGCTACAATAATGACGTCAGAACTCATCACGAACGACAATCGAATATATAACGAAAACGCAAAAGATTCACTCCTTCAAGTTTTACGTAAAGGAACAATCCCAGCCTTTTACGAAAACGCTAATAAAGAGTTGACACCATTAAGTAAAGAACGAAATTAGATACTCCGAAAAAAAACAATCGTAAAAAGCCAAAAAAAAAAAAAAATAAAAAAAAATAAAACACACTAACTAGGCTTCTAATATATCACGAAAAAAATTATTACCATAAGTTTAGGAGGAGATACCCACCGCTAGTTAACGTACCCAGCGTTAATATACAGAACTAACATTCCCGTAACTACTTAACAAACCTTCTGGCTAATTTTAACCACCCCATTAGTGTTTTAATGATGCCACACTAATTATTAATACACTGAGGCTATAAGTGAAGTGTGTCTGGCTGATCTTATACTCGAGTTATATGCGTCTCACAAAATCTCCAGACGAATAGTATGTTTGTTACGACTACTTTCTGTCACTGTGTAGGGGGAGGGGGGTAGGGGAGAGAGGGGGAAGGGGGGGTAGGGGAGAGAGGGGGAAGGGGGGTAGGGGTAAGGGGTAGGGGGGTATGGGGAGGCTATATCGATCGCTCAGGTGATATCAATTCACTAAAGTCGGTGCAGCGAAGAATGACGAAAATGATTCCGGGACTTAGAAACCTTCCATATAAGGATAGGTTAAAGAAACTAAACTTGCATTCCCTAGAAAGACGAAGAGTGCGGGGAGATATGATAGAAGTATTTAAGTGGGTGAAAGGAATCAATAAAGGAGATATAGATAAAGTTCTTATAATATCCGAGCAGGATAGGACTCGGAGCAACGGATTTAAGTTGGATAAGTTTAGGTTTAGGAGGGAGACAGGAAGGAACTGGTTCACAAATAGGGTGGTGGACGAGTGGAACAAGCTTAGCAACTTTGTAGTAAGTGCTGGAACGCTGGAAAGTTTCAAAAGGAGGCTGGATAGATTCATGGATGATAGAGAGTGGTAGTAACTCTCGACAGGAGCTGCCATGCACAAGCCAACCGGCCTATTGCAGACTCCTTATTTTCTTATGTTCTCTCCTCTCCTCTCCCCTCCTCTCCCAAAAAACAAACAAAAAAAACATTGTATCTAAAGTAATGTTATCGTAGTGTTGGAAGAAAATTATCGTATTTCCAGATACAAGCCTTAAGACGTGTCCTGGTAGGTAGAGATCTGTTCCCACGGCCCTGGCTGGTGGTGTACAACAGATGTCTCCTGAAGTTCTTCGCGTCAACCTCCAGCACAGGTGAAATGGAACAACAACACTTGTCAGAGGATGCCGATGATAACTGTGTGTGTGTGTAGATCCTGGGGTACTGCAAGGAGCCATTAGCTAGTGTCTCCCGCTGCGAGTGGTGGTGTATAGTCATGTGCTGGCATACCTTCAGGCCCAGACTCCCCCCAAAGCTGAGTGTCTCCTCCCCCTCCTCATCCCGCTCCTCATCCCTCATCATCACGTCATGCTTCATCCCCCAACCATAAAATCCCGGCAGTCAAAATACCTCGGACTAGTATGAATGAGGAGGGTGGTCTGAACCTTCCTCGGCGCCTTCTGCAGTGTCGGCAAGAGAGTCATCACCTGAGTGTACCCTGTAAAGCGCTCAAGACCCCCCCCCCCCCGACCCCCCACTGTGTGATTTTGGTCCTCTTAAGAAATTCAGTTGTTTTTGGTCTGTCTTTAATAGTCTTATTGGTCTCCCGCCTTTCCTGACCTGACTGATATACAATGAGGGATGTTTTTTTTTCTTATTACGAGGTGTTTTGGTTTAATGCGGCCAATGACCAATTTTTTTTGGGGGGGTCTGTTTTGTTTTTTCCTGTTGGGGCTGTTTAGGAGGGGGAGGGAGGGGGGGGGAGGGGGAGGGGGAGGGAGGGGGAGGGAGAGGGAGGAGGGGGGAGAGGGAAGGGGAGAAGGAGGAGGGAGTGAGATGTGAAGTCTTCATACAGAGGCACGTAGAGTGAAGGAGGGGTAAAGGGAAGGAAGGAGGGATAAAGGGAAGGAAGGAGGGAGAGAAGGAGGGATAAAGGGAAGGAAGGAGGGAGAGAAGGAGGGACGAAAGGAGTGAGAGAATTTGCTTCATCGGTGTTTAGACACACACACACACACACACACACACACACACACACAGGCGTGAAGATAACAAGATAACGAAGGACAGAACAACAAATGAATGTTATTGTGGACTGAGGGAGGAGAGCAACGATCTTCCCCCCCCCTTTCCAAGCCCCCCTTCCCCCTCCTCCCCCCTCCCCCCGCCCCTCCTCCCACAGGTGTCATCCAGGGTAGATATTGTCGTGCTCTTGGGAAGGGATTCACGAGTAAGGGGGAGGGGGGAATGGAAGGGGGAGAGGAGAGGAGAGGGAGGAATGGGAGAGAAGAAGAAGAGGGGAGGTGGAAGAGTAGGAGGCGACAGAGGTTGGAAAGGAGGTAGGAGAAGGGGAAAGGGGAAGGGGAAGGGGAGGGAAGGGAAGGGAAGGGAAGGGGAAGAGGAGGGAAGGGGGAAGGAAGTGAGTGAAGGAAGCAATGAAAACAAGGAAGTTCTCTGCATCACCACAACACTCACCACCACACACCACCACACACCACTACACCCACCACACACCACCACACACCACACCCTATCACCACCACACCACGCACACCACCACACACCACACACCACACCCTACCACCACACCCTACCACACACCACCACCCTCATATCTTAGCTCACATTCCCACAAGTTTATGAGGGAGGGAAAAAAAATATGATGAGAATTTATATCAAAGACGAAACTAAATTAAGCACGACTTGAGAGGATGGACGGGATCATTAGTCGAGAGAAGCAGAGTACGACCACCAGCACGACCCCCAGGCTGACACACACACACACACACACACACACACGCACGCACACACACACACACACACACACACACACACCTCAGGCCAGGCATATCACCCCTCCAGCAGTATCCATGATGATGATGGTATCGGCTCCTGGATATATAGCCACTCACACGCTAATTGCCTCATTTGTTAGCTAATTACCGTAGTTTCAGGTGTTGGAGGAGGCGGGAGAGGTGGGAGAGAGAGGGAGGGAGGGAAGGGGTGAGGGGGTGAGAGGGGTGAGGGGGTGAGAGGGAGGGAGGAAGGGGTGAGAGGGAGGGGGGGAGAGGTGAGGCGGGGTAAGGGGTGAGGAGGGGGGTGAGAGGGAGGGGGTAAGGGGTGAGGGGGTGAGAGGGAGGGGGGAGAGGTGAGGGGGAGTAAGGGGTGAGGAGGGGGGTGAGAGGGAGGGGGGGAGAGGTGGGGAGGATAAGGGGTGAGGAAAATGGCAATTAATCCTCTGACACTAACAGCAGCCAGGAAGAACGCGGTTAATGTCGTGAGTTATGAGTGTCCTTAACTTTGTGTGTGTGTGTGTGTGTGTGTGTGAGGTTAATTACCAGCTCAGGTGTGGTGGTGGGTTAGGTCATGGTCGGCCTCTGGTGCTCCCATCTTTCCTTCCTTCTTTCCTTCGTTTCCTTCCCTCTCACTACCTTACTTCTCTCTCCTCTCTCTCTCCCTCCCCCTTCTTCCTTCCTTCCTTCCCTTTCACTATCTTACTTCTCTCCTCTCTCTCTCTCCCTCCCTTCTTCCTTCCTTCCTTCGTTTCCTTCCCTCTCACTACCTTACTTCTCTCCTCTCTCTCCCTCCCTCCCCCCTTCTTCCTTCCTTCCTTCGTTTCCTTCCCTCTCACTACCTTACTTCTCTCCTCTCTCTCTCCCTCCCTCCCCCCTTCTTCCTTCCTTCCTTCGTTTCCTTCCCTCTCACTACCTTACTTCTCTCCTCTCTCTCCCTCCCTCCTCCCTCCTTCCTTCGTTTCCTTCCCTCTCACTACCTTACTTCTCTCCTCTCTCTCTCCCTCCCTCCCCTTCTTCCTTCCTTCCTTCGTTTCCTTCCCTCTCACTACCTTACTTCTCTTCTCTCTCTCCCTCCCTCCCTCCTCCCTCCTTCCTTCCTTTCCTTCCCTCTCACTACCTTACTTCTCTCCTCTCTCTCTCTCCCTCCCTCCCCTTCTTCCTTCCTTCCTTCGTTTCCTTCCCTCTCACTACCTTACTTCTCTCCTCTCTCTCTCTCCCTCCCTCCTCCCTCCTTCCTTCCTTCCCTTCCCTCTCACTACCTTACTTCTCTCCTCTCTCTCTCTCCCTCCCTCCCCTTCTTCCTTCCTTCCTTCGTTTCCTTCCCTCTCACTACCTTACTTCTCTCCTCTCTCTCTCTCCCTCCCTCCCCTTCTTCCTTCCTTCCTTCGTTTCCTTCCCTCTCACTACCATACTTCTCTCCTCTCTCTCTCTCCCTCCCTCCTCCCTCCTTCCTTCGTTTCCTTCCCTCTCACTACCTTACTTCTCTCCTCTCTCTCTCTCCCTCCCTCCTCCCTCCTTCCTTCCTTCCCTTCCCTCTCACTACCTTACTTCTCTCCTCTCTCTCTCTCCCTCCCTCCTCCCGCCACCCATCACGAGAACATCACTCACCTGTAACACCTGCTTATCGTAGTGATCATTATAGGCACAGCTGTAACGATCCTTAACACACCTTTATCAACCCTGAGGTACTACTGTAAAAAACCTGTACCCACACACACACACGGACAGTAACTGACACACGGACAGTAACTGACAGACGGACACAGTACCCCGAGCTCCACCACACGAGTCTAATGTCTATCGGAGGAACTGACAGCCACGTCTGAATGGCTGTCAGTGAGAGCCTCCGATGACATCCTCCTTGACAGTGCTTGGAGAGGGGGAGGGGGGAGGTGAGAGAGGAGGGGGGAGGTGAGAGGGGGAGGTGGGAGGAAGAGGTAGTAGGGGGAGGTGAGAGAGGAGGGGGGGGAAGATGGTAATGGAGGAGGTGGAAGAGGGGGAATGGAGGGGAGGAGTGGAAGAGGGAGAGGGGAGGTAGGGGGAATGGAAGAGATGGTAGAGGGAAGGAGGTGGGAGGTCTAGAGGTATGGAGAGGGGAGAAGGAAAGGAGGAAGGAAAGGAGGAGGAGGAGGAGAAGGAGGAGGAGAAGGAGGAGGAACAGGTGGTGTCCTCAGTATATGACAGGTAGGTAGACAGGACCCGAGTCAAGCAGGTATGTATCGTATTATATTGATAGACGACCAATTATTATTATTATTATTATTATTATTATTATTATTGTTATTATTATTATTATTATTATTATTATTATTATTATTATTTTTATTAGTATATTATTATTATTTTATTAATTATATCGATTATATATTATTATTATATACTATTATATATTATTATTATTGTTATTATTATTATATGATTATTGTTTATTATTATTATATATTATTATATTATTATTATTATTATTATATTATTATTATATCATTTATTATTATTATTATGATATTATTATTATATTATATTTTATTATTATTATTATTTATTATTATTATTATTATTGATTATCTGATATTATCATTATTATTATTATTATATTATTATTATTATTTATTATTATTATTATTACATTATTATTATCATTGTTATTATTATTATTATTATTATTATTATTGTTATTATTATTATTATTATTATTATTATTATTATTATTATTATTATTCAGTCCAGTAAGCATAGGGGTAAGCAGAGCATCAACACAGAGAAGAATGCTAAGCAGACAGGCATGAAAGTAGGTTGAGAGAAGAGCAGTAAGGCAGAAAAGCAGACAACACAACAGGTAGAGGCGGGCAGGTGGGCGGCACTGGGCACAGGTGGTGACAACAACAACAACAACAACAACAACAACAACAAAAAGGGGAAAGCGGTCGACACAGGCATGCAGACAGAAAAGCAGGGAGGTAGGATGGGGTAGTAGGTAGGTAAGCAGGGGGGAGAGGGAGGGAAGCAAGCAGAGAGGCAGATAAGCAGCTGGAAGAGAGGCAGGCAGGTTGAACACATAAGCAGACAGGGTGGCAGGGAGGTAAGCAGGCAGGTAGGGAGACAAGCAGGTAAAGACAGGATCGAAGGAAGATTAGCAGGTAAGCAGATAAGCATGGAGGCAAAAAGAGAGAGAGAGAGAGAAAGAGGGGGGGGGGTGGGTTAAGCAGGATGAAACGTTAGCAGATAAGCAGGCAGGTATGGAGGTTGGGAGAGACAGAAAGACAGGTAAGTAAGCAGAG
>CAUDMG010001374.1:462500-465000 GCA_958450375.1 Homarus gammarus | reverse complement strand
CGCCTGCTCGCCTAAGTTGCTTGCTTGCTTGAATGCCTGCCCGCCTGGAGAAAGCCTCCCCTCCTCTCCTCCCTCCTCTTCCACCTATCCCCCCCCCCTCCATTTTCTCCTCCTTTCCTTCCATCTCCTTCGCCGCTATTTCCTCTTTTCTCCTCCTCTTCCCTTCTTCTCCCTCATCCTCTTCCCCTTCTCCACCTCCCCCTTCACCACACGACGCTCCCAGCCTAAACACACACGACCAAATCAACAAGTAAAACAAAACAAATAAATTAAACTCCATTAATCAAGCAAAGATTATTAAAAGGGACAAAAAATAGCAATAAAAAAAATAGTGCAATTCCATTATTAATTTGTTGTTATTGAAGCTGAAGTAATTCGAGTCTTTGGTTTGACTGGCAGCCATTTTTTTTTTGGGGGGGGGGCTGTGTTTTCAAGAAGGAATGTTGCTTTGAAGACACCGAGTGACTTGTTATTCCTCCTACTCTTCCTCTTCCTCCTCGTCTTCTTCCTCCTTCTCCTCTTCTTCTTCTTCCCCCTCCTCCTCCTCCTCCTCCTCTTCCCCCTCCTCTCCTCCTCCTCCTCCTCCTCTTCTCCCCCTCCTCCTCCTCCCCCTCCTCCTCCTCTCCTCCTCTTCTTCTTCCTCCTCCTCTCCTCTCCTCCTCCCCCCTCTTCTCCTCCTCCTCCCCCTCCTCTCCTCTCCTCCTCCTCCTCCTGGCCGTCCTGGGGAGCTGGTGACTGGAGGGACTCGACTCGGCTAATCTAACCTGTCGTGTTTATTAAAGGCAACAAAGATCTGAGTGGACAACAGGGACGTAATTCCTAGATGTTAAGTCGCTTCTCTCGGTCAATTTTTTTTTATTCGACCAATTACATCTCAGCTCCAGACGAGACAGACTTCTGATTGGGTAATTGCCATGGCGAGGATTGATTACCTGTGGATTCGAGAGGGAAATCAGGGTATGTGGTGTCTGATTGGTGAAGTTGAACCTCTTAAATAATTCTGAGTGGTAAAGTTGACCCTCTATATAATTCTGAGTGGTATCGAACCTCCTGGAAGACGATATCTGATTACCATAGTAACTAATTTAAAATAAATCCTGATTGGCTAATAACCTAGCCTAACATAGACAATTGCCGTTCTGATTGGATGATCGGCCACCTATTGACGTTATCGATGTATTAACCTCCCCCTCGCTTACCCCCTCCCCCCCCCCTCCTTAACCTTTTCTCCCCCTCACCCCATCCCCACCCCTTCCACCCCTTCCTCCCCTTCCTCTTTCCCTACCTACCCACATTGATTGGCTAAACGTCTTAGAGGTACATCTTGATTGGCTGGATACCTCAGAGAAACCTCACGATTGGTTAAAGGCCTCAGAGAAACATCATGATTGGTTAAACGCCTCAGAGGAGCAACTTGATTGGCTAGACACCTCAGAGAAACCTCACGATTGGTTAAAGGCCTCAGAGGAACATCAGTGATTGGCTGGAGACGATATAGGAGGAAAAGGAGAGAGAATTTGTTGTACCACTCTTATTATGATGACACACACACACACACACACACCACACACACACACAGCCACACACACACACACACACACACACAGCCACACACACACACACACACACACACACACAGCCACACACAGCCACACACACACACACACACACACACACACACACACACACACACACAGCCACACACACTTTTCCCCATCTAAGTTATTATATGTCTTATTTGTGTCACTTATGTTACTTGTATATTATTTGTAATTCGTAACCCATTCCCCAAATATGTAACTGTATATTTTCAGCCTTCTGGCTGCCAAGCTCTTTCAATAAACCGTTAATTATTATTATTACACACACACAGCCACACCTCACTACACTGAATGATTGATAACCTCTATGTTACACCTCGACGCCTGGACCAAGTGAATCTAACACCAAGGAGGAAGTTTCAACCGTTCCGGGCGACTGACCAACACTTGAAATCAACATATATAATATTGTGTTTTTTGGTATATAATCACATTTATAAGTATAATAAATTCAATCTATATATTTATTACACTGTATAAATTGATTCTATGCGTCTATACACTTGATTACCTTTATATTACACATTATATTCATTTAGTCTATACAATTACACATTTTATATTCATACACATTTATACACATTTGGTATCTACTCTATACATTAATTTATTCACTATAAAATTGATAAATCTTTTTACTTATATTTTTTTTTTACATATAATAATTTCACTTGGCATCGTCGACTAACCCAAACCTTCCCGCTCTGAAACCTGACCACCGATTGGCCAGCTCTTAATCTCTCACATCTGAAACCTGACCTGGGATTGGGCGTTTCTATTCTTGGCTCTCTCTCTCTCGCTCTCTCTCGCTCTCGCTCTCTCTCTCTCTTCGAGTCTTGGAGATCTGTTATTGGTCGAATGGAGAGTGAGAGGGGCGAGTGTCTGTGGAGGGGAAGAGA
>CAUDMG010001374.1:427500-457500 GCA_958450375.1 Homarus gammarus | reverse complement strand
GTAATAACGAGAGTAGATGTACGAGGCGAATGTTTGCTACTGGGAAGAGAAGGAGGGAAGGAAGGGAAGGAGGAGGAGGAGGAGGAGGAGGAGGAGGAGGAGGGAAGGAAGGGAAGGAGGAAGAGGAGGGAAGGAAGGGGTAGAGGAGGACGGAAGGAAGAGACTGAAGAAGTTACGCTTACATATTTATCTATCTATAAATAACAAAAACAATAACAACCACAACCACAACAACCACAACAACAACAACAACAACAACAACCGCAACAACAACAACAACAACAACAACAACAACAAGTAAAACAACAACAACAACAACAACAACAACGAGAGAGATGCGATACCAAAACAGGTATTATCAAGAGAGAGAGGAGAGCTGCCTCGTAACCACCCCCCCCCCCCCCCTTACGGTGTCCGGGGTCTTGCTGTAAATAAAAGGACTAATTCGTCCAAAAGAAACCGGGAATAATGTAATGTATGTGTACACTACAATATGTGCACCACAACTAGTGTACATCATCACAGATAATAAACTTATCGTGTACACCTTGGCGTCAACAATGTGTACACCAAATACACTAGATTATTTACATCATGTACACCCAACTAAACGTACGTACACCACTCAACCAAAGTGCGTACACATCGAATACATTTCAGTGTATACATCAAACTGTGTATATTTCAATGTGTATATCAGACTATGTATACATCTCAGCGTGTACACCAGATGGCCACCGTGTAGGTAGTTTACACTGAGCTGAGCCACACCATCTTACCACACCCCCCTCCCCCCAGGCCACCCTATGCTAGAAAAACAAATTGACCATAACTACTACCAGTAATCCGATGTGGCCTTTGATACTGTTAATAATGTGTTAATGGTGTGGCAATGGTGTGGCCGGGAGACTATTTAGTGTGCTACGTCCTCCAGTCACACCATCTGTCACACACTACCTGTCACACAACACGCCCATTAGACTCACACACTGTCTGCCACACCTACACACCACCTGTCACATCCACACACCACCTGCCACACCCACACACCACCAATCACACCCACACACCACCAATCACACCCACACACCACCTGTCACACCCACACACCACCTGCCACATCCACACACTACCTGCCACACCCACACACCACCAATCACACCCACACACCACCAATCACACCCACACACCACCAATCACACCCACACACCACCAATCACACCCACACACCACCTGTCTTAACCTTGGCACCACTGACATTGAAGCTCTTCCTCGACCTTAGCAACACTGACAATGAAGCCCTCCCTCAGGACTGGTCTCTGGAGGGGTGGGGGGGGTGGGGGTGGAGGGAGGGGTAAGGGGGTCAGGTGGAGATGAGGGTGGGGGGAGGGGTAAGGGGGTCAGGTGGAGGTGAGGGTAGGGGGGAGGGGTAAGAGGGTCAGGTGGAGGTGAGGGTAGGGGGGAGGGGTAAGGGGGTTAGGTGGAGGTGAGGGTGGGGGGGAGGGGTAAGGGGGTCAGGTGGAGGTGAGGGTAGGGGGGAGGGGTAAGGGGGTCAGGTGGAGGTGAGGGTGGGGGCGAGGGGTAAGAGGGTCAGGTGGAGATGAGGGTGGAGGGAGGGGTAAGGGGGTCTGGTGGAGGTGAGGGTGGGGGGAGGGGTAAGGGGGTCAGGTGGAGGTGAGGGTGGGGGGGAGGGGTAAGGGGGTCTGGTGGAGGTGAGGGTGGGGGGAGGGGTAAGGGGGTAGGTTAGAGGAGGGAAGGAGGGGTGAGGGTAAGGGCGCTAAGCTTCACCCTGACCAAATGACAGTTCTCTTGTCACCGGCGCTACACCCAGGACATTAATAGTTAGGTTGTGGGCTCGCCATTGACAGCCACCACTACCCAAAGAAGCAATCCTTGTGTGGTGGTGGTAGTGGTAGTTCCCAGTCTGTCAGGTGCTGTTGATGCTACTCTACGCACTCTTAATGGTCCAATATACTTAAATATAATAAAAGTCGTTTGGTGTGTTTTAAAGTGTGTTCAGAAGTGGTGGAGTAACACACACACACACACACACACACACACATGTAGTCTGTTCCTCCATCTTTTCTCCCCAACAACATCCATCTCCTCTCCATCCCCCCAACAACATTCATCTTCTCTCCCTCACCCCCCCCCCCCACTGCCCTGTCAAACACCTTGTAACATAGTCTCAAAGCCCCCAACACCCACCCCCCCCCTCCCCCCCTTAAGCAATAAACCCTTCCCGATTCAAGAACAGCCAACCTCCCTCTCTACCCCTCTCCCTCCCTCTCTCCACCCCCCTCTACCCCTCTCCCTCCCTCTCTCCACTCCCCCTCTCCCTCTCTAAGACCCCTCACACAGAAGACTCTTTCAAAACATATCTTCTGTCCCTTCAAGACTCCCAGGCGAGCGAGTCTACATTATCTCTCTCTCTCTCTCTCGAACACACACACACGCACGCACACGCACACGCACACGCACACACTATTCATAATCAGCTGGGGAATTGTGGGGAGGAAAGTTACACCAGCGTAATATGTTCTCTTAATTAATGTTCAATCTCATCTATATTCCCCAGGTGGTGGTTGTCTACTCAATAACTGGCTGCCCATGACCACCCACCGACACTGGCATGCTGTTGGGGCCAGTCTGGTGGTGGTGGTGGTAGTGGTGGTAGTGGTTATGGTAGTGGTGGTAGTGGTTATTGTAGTGGTGGTGGTGGTTATGGTGGTGGTAGTAGTGGTGGTGGTGATAGTGAAGTTGGTGAGGATATTGTTCTTGGTAGATAATACGACTGTTGGAGTATTTGTGGCTAAATTTCACCTACATTTAAGCAGACATTAAGTTAACCTCTTCCTTGCCCTACAGGAGACGCAGCTGAGAGCCTCCTACGTGACGGCGTGGCGTGCTGGGTATTTATGGTCGAGTGGTTGACAGCTGACAGCCTCTAAGTGGTGATGATCCGGTACAGCTTTTAGGCCTGTGACTGTATGAGTGTGTGTGTGTGTGTGTGTGTTTTTATGTGAAGAGGTAGGGAGAGAGAGAGAAAGGAGGACACACACACACACACACACACACACACACACACACACACACTCACACACACACGCGCGCACACACACACACACACACACACACACACACACACACAGACACACACACACACACACACACACGTAAACGAGGAAGATAGCAGTGTTCAAGACAGCTTCCTTTCGCCTTGGGTATCATATAAAAGCCCACCCGCTTGGTTTATGCCCTATCTTATGCCCTTATTTGATGCCTGCCTCCCCCCAAAAAATGCCCCAAGCAGAACCACAGAGACAATTAGAGAAGATGAGGGGGGAAAATGGTCAGCCGGGCTCATTATGCATCATCAAAAACGGCCAACAATGTCAACAAAGCGACGGACGAGAGGAAACCGAGCAGCCGTGCGCATTAAACACCACAAACAACAGGAGGAGTAAAGTCAGCACAGCAACACTTGACGTACGGTGGATAATGTCTGGTTAGGTTAGGTTAGGTTTTAGGTTAAGGTTAGGTTAGGTTAAGGTTAGGTTAGGTTAGGTTAAGGTTAGGTTAGGTTAAGGTTAAGGTTAGGTTAAGGTCAGGCTTAGGTTAGGTTTGGCTTAGGTTAGGTTAGGTTAGGTTAAGGTTAAGGTTAGGCTTAGGTTAGGTTAGGTTAGGTTAAGGTTAGGCTTAGGTTAGGTTTGGCTTAGGTTAGGTTAGGTTAGGTTAGGTTAAGGTTAGGTTAGGTTAAGGTTAGGTTAGGTTAAGGTCAGGCTTAGGTTAGGTTAGGTTAAGGTTAGGTTAAGGTCAGGCTTAGGTTATGTTTGGCTTAGGTTAGGTTAAGGTCAGGCTTTGGTTAGGTTTGGCTTAGGTCAGGAGGAGGAGACACTCATGAAAGATATAACACAGATAAATGATTTTCCCCCAACCAGAACGCCATGACGTGAATTTCCCAATAAGACGTATGTAACACCATCGACCATTCACATCAAAATACCCAGAAAACGACTAAAAATACCCAGAAAACGACTGAAAATACCCAGAAAGCGACTGAAAATACCCATAAATACGTAAAACACTTAAAATGCCCCCAAGACGACTGAAAATACCCAGAAAATACTCCAAATATCCAGAACACGACAGAAAATGCCCAGAAAACGACTTAAAATACTCATTCACAGATCAATTACGCTCCAGTGAGATTACCAGTCAATCCTAGGCTCAATTATCGCCTCATCTATTAACGGCCTGAATATTGATGCTAAACGACAGGTGTGTGTGTGTGTGTGTGTGTGTGTGGCATTTAACGGGTACTGACAGGTGTGTGCGTGTGTGGCATTTAACGGGTACTGACAGGTGTGTGCGCCATTTAAAGAGGTATGGCAGCTGTGTGGCACTGGTTAGGCATATTGTCAAGGTGTACTAACAAGGTGTACTGACAGGGTGTACAGGCGGGTGTGTACTGGTGGAGTGTACAGGTGGGGGGGTGTTCTTAGGAGGGTGTACTAACAGGGTGTACTAGCAGGGTGTGTACTGGTGAGGGCCGACATACTTCACCCCCCGTAGCTCAACGCTTGTTAGGTTGAGGCCGCTACCCCTAGTGACGACGACCACCACCACCTCTCTCTCTCTCTCTCTCTCTCTCACTTACGATAATCACAACCCAAAACAACTTCGTTAGGTTAGGTTAGGTTAGGTTATGAGGACCTCTATGATCTACACTGTGTCCAATTACAGTAAAAATCAGATTAAAAATGGCGATTCGGCGGCCATTTTTATATCTATTTTCTTGTATGCAAAGGATTGGTGCCGAGAGGTCGTTCGGGGTTGTATCAGCTATCGCGTGTTCGACTTAAGAGTACCTCATATATGTAACGTCAATATGGTCTATACAGTATAGGGATTCTTAACTAACAGATAGACAGACAGACAGATAGACAGATACATACATACATACATACATACATACATACATACCCTACATATACCCTACATACATACCCTACATACATACATACATACATAAATAGACCTGGTGATTTGTGAGGCAGGTGGTGACAGGGGAAGCTACACATGGCTCAGGGCCGATTTATTATACGTATCCAGAGCCCATCATTGTTTTGGTCCAGGGAGGGGGGGGGGACCTGTACCTCTGAGGGGTGTACAGGTGGAGGGAGGGAAGGAGGGAGGGAAGGCTTTCTAAGGGGTATATAGATGAAGGGAGGGAAGGAGGGAAAGAGGGAGGGAAGGTTGTATTTCTAAGGAGTGTACAGGTGGAAGGAGGGAGGGAAGGTAGGAAGTGATGGAAGGAGGGGCACCTGTAATTTCGAGGGGTGTACAGGTAGAGGAAGGAGGGAAGGAGGGAGAGAGGAAAGGTAGGATGAGAGACTTTGTATATCGCCCAGGGTAGCCTAAGGGTGAGGGAGGGAGGGAAGAAGGGTGTGGAGGGGGGAGGGTGTGGAGGGGGGAGGGAGGGGATGGTGGGGAGGGGAGAAGAGAGGTGGGGAGGGGGATGGGGTGGTCATATCTCCCATACTGTCGTGGTTCTAGCCAACTTTATGGGGAAGGAAAGGGGGTGGAAAGGGTGAGAAAAGGAGGATGAAGGAGACAAGGAGATGGGGAGACCGAGAGGGGTGGGGAAGGGAGTGGGAGAGGAGGGAGGGCGAAAGAGGGAAGGGGGAGAGAGAGAGAGAAGAAGAGATAATGGGTAGTGGAATAAGGAAAAGACGAGGTAAAAAGAGAGAGAGAGAGAAATGAGAGATGGTAGAAGACAGAATAAGAGAAAAACGTAAGGAAGAAAGGAAGGAGGGAGGAGAAGAATGAGATGGAAAGGATGGGGGGGGGGGGGAGGAGTTGAACGGAGGAACACACGAGTGAAACAATGAAGGCTGCACACACACACACACACACACACACACACACACACACACACACACACACACACACACACCAAACATTAAAACAATTCCATTACTAAACAACATGAGGGGCGAAATGCTAATGAAGAGTTATTATCAAACACAGGAAATACAAAAAAAGGATTTACGTTAAGCATAACTTATCCATCCAACACCTGCCATGCCAAACTGACCTCCTCCAACAGGTAGCGGAGGGGGCGGGTGTCTCCTGTACGGCTCCTGGACCACTGGGGGAGGGGGGGAGGGAGGGGAGGGTGTCTCCTGTACGGCTCCTGGACCACTGGGGGAGGGGGGAGCGGGGGGAGGGCGGGGGAGGGTGTCTCCTGTACGGCTCCTGGACCACTGGGGGAGGGAGGGGGAGGGTGTCTCCTGTACGGCTCCTGGACCACTGGGGGAGGGGGGAGGGAGGGGGCGGGTGTCTCCTGTACGGCTCCTGGACCACTAGGGGAGGGGGGAGGGAGGTGGCGGGTGTCTCCTGTACGGCTCCTGGACCACTGGGGGAGGGAGGAGGGGCGGGTGTCTCTGTACGGCTCCTGGACCACTGGGGGAGGGGGGGAGGGTGTCTCCTGTACGGCTCCTGGACCACTGGGGGAGGGGGAGGGAGGGGAGGGTGTCTCCTGTACGGCTCCTGGACCACTGGGGGAGGGGGTAGGGAGGGGGAGGGTGTCTCCTGTACGGCTCCTGGACCACTGGGGGAGGGGGTAGGGAGGGGGAGGGTGTCTCCTGTACGGCTCCTGGACCACTGGGGGAGGGTGTCTCCTGTACGGCTCCTGGACCACTGGGGGAGGGTGTCTCCTGTACGGCTCCTGGACCACTGGGGGAGGGGGGGAGGGGGAGGGGGAGGGTGTCTCCTGTACGGCTCCTGGACCACTGGGGGAGGGAGGGAGGGAGGGGGAGGGTGGGGGGGGGAGGAGGGGGAGGGTGGGGGGGGAGTGAGGCGATCATAGATGTATTTACTAACTAAATACAGTCACAATAACTCAAAGGATTAGAAAGTAGTGGAGAGAAGGGAAGGAGAGAGGGGTGTGTGTGTGTGTGTGTGTGTGTGTGTGTGTGTGTGATAAACACGTCATTTCCTCTTCCCTCACTGTACACTCATGCCCAGCAGAAGTCGTACATAACCTAACCCAACCACCACCACCACCATCACCAGCAGCAGCAGGAGCAGTAGTCAGTGTGGTGGAGGCGAGAATCTACCGTAGGGAACGTCACCTGGGGCTGTTAAAACCACCACCAGCACTGTCACCCCCCCCCAACACCATAACCACCATCGTCACCACCGTCACCACTAACACCATTACCACTATCGTCACCACCACCACAACCACCCACCTGCACTTCGCCTGCCATCTTAACTTCGAAATAATTTATAAGTTACACTACGAAGGCATTTTACATCAGGGTCAGTAATTTCTCCAAGGGGTTTAATCAGGTCCAGGGAGGAACATTTAAGTGTCCCTTAACTCGAGGCTGAGAGAGATGAAGTGGACTGGGCCATCGCCACTTAGCCTTCACAAACATCTGCAAATGACAACTTAGTGTCGACCGAATGACTCCGATTATTTCGTCTAATTTCTTGTGCGAACGTGACCAAACGCCGTTTAGTATCGCTGATCCACCCTCTCAGTCCTGACACACAACCACTGAAGGTCATCATATCTTGCCACAACCACCCCCCACCCCCCCCTTGACTCTCTCTCCCCCCCCTCTCTCCCTCCCTCCTTCCCGTCACGTTAACCTATCAGACCGGGTCGTCAGTAAACAAGGCCTGACTTATACGTAATCTGTGATCCTAACCCAACCAACCAACCAAACACCCCTCCCATACCCTCCCTCCTTCTCTCCCTCCCTCCCTCCGTCCTTTCTTCCCTCCAGGTGTGACAGTGAGGGACGGTGGGATGGAAGACAGGAGGGAAGGTGAGGAGAGAAAGATGGTGTGGGTGGACGGGAAGGAACAGGAGGGGAGAGGGAAAGGAGGGAAGGATGGACAGTGTGACAGTTCAGTACATTCCATCCCATATCCCGTCCTAGAAAAAGTAAAGGGTGTGTGTGTGTGTGTGTGTGTGTGTGTGTGTGTGTGTGTGTGTGTGTGTGTGTCGCTTCTAACTCCTGGTCAATATAATCATAATTCTAAATGCTTGATGGCTTCTGTAACTACTGTATTCACTAGCCCAGAATACGTGCTTAAAAACTTACATACATACATACATACATACATACTATACATTTGCAGTACAGTAATACACACAAGACCTTATCACACCTGACACACGAGACCTTATCACACCTGACACACAAGACCTTATCACACCTGACACCAAAGACCTTATCACACCTGACACCTAATTACACTCACCTGTATATCCACGTGTCCAAGTAATCAGTCTGTTGCTTAGTTACATCGAAAAGAAAGTAGATGTTTAGGTGAGTGAGTGAGTTAGTGAGTGAGTGAGTGAGTTAGTGAGTGAGTTAGTTAGTGAGTGAGTGAGTGAGTGAGCGAGCGAGTTAGTGAGTTAGTGAGTGAGTGAGTTGAAGAGAGGCCTTCCCTTGACCCCCTCCTCCCTCCCTCTGGCCGACTCTCCCATTTTCCCTCTATTTCTCTCCATCTCATATCCTTCCTTCCCTCCCTCCTTCCTTCCCTCCCTCCTTCTTGATACCTCACCTCCCTAACTCCCTAACTCCCTTCCTCCATCCTGTTACCTCACCCTCTCCTTCCTCCCTCATTCTTAACCTTGCTAACCTCCCTACCCCTCCCTCCCTCCCGTCCCTCCCCCTCCCTCTCCTTCTTGATACTTCCCTCCCTCCCTCCCTCCCTCCTAACAGCGTACCTACAGATCAACTTAGATACGTCAGGGTGAAGGAAGCTGATGGTGTGTGTGTGTGTTGAAGTTGGTTGATGACTCTCTCTCTCTCTCTCTCTCTCTCTCTCTCTCTCTCTCTCTCTCTCCAGTGGTGAGGGTGGACAAGTTCTGCCTTCAGCCGCCAGATGTCCTTCAAGGCCTTCAGCTTGCCACCCTTATCGTCTTGGGTTACAACTTCAGCCACAAATGAACGATAATAAAACGGTTTCCTCTCCTTCTTCTCCTTCCTTAGTTCTTCAGGATAAACTAACACTCCACCGTCTGTAACTCCACCGTCTGTAACACCACCGTCTGTAACTCCACCGTCTGTAACACCACCGTCTGTAACTCCACCGTCTGTAACTCCACCGTCTGTAACTCCACCGTCTGTAACTCCACCGTCTGTAACTTCACCGTCTGTAACTCCACCGTCTGTAACTCTACCGTCTGTAACTCCACCGTCTGTAACTTCACCGTCTGTAACTTCACCGTCTGTAACTCCACCGTCTGTAACACCACCGTCTGTAACTCCACCGTCTGTAACTCCACCGTCTGTAACTCCACCGTCTGTAACTCTACCGTCTGTTTCTTCGTCTGTCGAGTGTTTGTCCAGTCGTCTCGTCAAGTACTGCTCCACCCACCCCCCTCCCCTCCCCTCCCTCCCTCTCTCTCCTCCCAATCTCAATAGGATGTAGGAAGGGGGCAAATTCTTCTTCCTGATTAAGTTATTACCCCCATCCCCCCCTTTCTGTTCTCTCCCCCCTCCCCCTTTTCCTCCCATACTTTCCCTCCCCGTCTTCCTCCTCTCCTCTCCCCTACCACCACCACCACCATCACTACCCTACATCACCACCACCATCACCACCACCATCACCACCGCTAGATGTCACCACCACTTGACCAGGCAACACTAACCTTTCTCCATATTGACAACACCGATTTTGGATGTGTTTCATGGAGTCATGTTTCCTCTCGTGTGGTTAGGTTAGGTTAACTTACCTAACCCAACCTAACCTAACCTAACCTAACCTAACCCTAACTTCAACTGATAGTAAACGCGTTCTATGTTCACAGTAAGGGGTGAACACGTCCCACACACACACACACACACACACACACACACACACACACACCACGTAGGCTTGTGTCAGGAGGCGGCCGTATGTTTGTGTACCATAAATAACTTTGTTTTATATATATTATTACCTTCTATTTTACAGTCGTGAGGGTTAAGAGTGGGCGGGAACATGGGTGCGGGCGTGAGGCGGTGTGGGCGTCACATTAACATAATATGACAGTGAGTTAGCGGCTGGGACACACACACACACACACACACGGCCTCATCGTCAAGTCACGGACACCCTTCACGTTCCTCGTCCTTACTGTGTCCGTCATGAGGTCACGGAGATTTTTGTTATGGAGCTACAGATGAAGGCTACTACAGGTGAGGGCTACAGGTGGGGCTACTACTACAGGTGATGGCTACTACAGGTGAGGGCTACAGGTGGGGCTACTACAGGTGAGGGCTACTACTACAGGTGATGGCTACTACAAGTGGGGGCTACTACAGGTAAAGACTACCACAGGTGAGGATTCCTACAGATGAGAGCTATTACTACAGGTGGTGGCTACAGGTGAGAGCTACCAGGTGAGGGCTATGACAGGTGTACACACGGGAGGCCATCAGCTGACGCTACAAAACGTAAACAAAGGAGACGAACAGCCTAAAGTAAACACAGGAGCCTGACGATCAGCTGACACAACCCAAATGTAAACAACTTTATATAAAATAAAACTTCAGAATGACACTAAGGCGTATTAACTATGACGTCATCACATTCTTTGTCTGATGCGGTGTGCTTTTATGAATGACGTCATCATATAACCAAGTGATGATGAATATTTATGACGTCAGTATATAAAAGTCTGAGTAGGAGGAAGAAAGGATATTGGGGGAGGAATGAGGGGTGAGGGAAGGAAGGGGTGAAGGAGGGAAAGGTGAAGGAGGGAAAGGTGAAGGAATGGAATGATGAGTGAGGAAGGGATGAGGGAGGGAGGGGTGATGGAGGGGTGAAGGAGGGAGGGGTGAAGGAGGGAGGGGTGAGGGAGGGGTGAAGGAGGGAGGGGTGAAGGAGGGAGGGGTGAAGGAGGGAGGGGTGAAGGAGGGAGGGGTGAAGGAGGGGTGAGGGAGGTAACCAACACCCAACATAGCCTGATGGGACACCCTCCTCTTATGGGCTGATACCCCTCATCACTCCTCTCCTATCCCATGGCCTCGTGGGAATCCCTGACGGTGTCCCAGTAGTTATCCCGAGAAGTGTACCAACGAGGTGTCCCAGCGGTGTCCCCTCGTAACCCTACAAGTGTCCCAAGAATGTCCAAGTAATGTCCCAGTGGTGTCCAAGTCGTAGAGGGGAGGGGGTCGTCTGGACAAAATGGCCCAGGTACAACATAACAACAACAACAACAGCAACAACAAAAATAACGGTACCAACAACAATAATAATAACAATAATAATAACAACAACAACAATAACAACAATAATGACAATAATAATAACAACAACAACAACAACAATAATAATAACAACAACAACAACAATAATGACAATACTAATAATAATAATAACAACAACAACAATGACCACTACTACTACTACTACTACTACTACTAATAATAATAATAACAACAATACCCCCCCCCCTCTCTCAACAGGTGACCTCCACGGGGGCACACAGACTTTGAGGTGAGCATCAAGAACCGAATTTGCTGATACGTGTCCCCCCGCGCACCACTTATAGGGCAGACAGGTAACGCCAGGTAGATATGTTTACTACCCTCGTAATTTAGGGATGAAAGCATGGCCCTCACCTGTACCCCCTCCTGCCCCCCCCCCCCCCCCCCAAGACCTGTCCATCACATCAGTTGATCCACCGTGAGGTCACTACAGGAATTGGCAAGGTGGTTGTGGTGGTGGTGAATGGGTAGGTTATAGTGGTGGTGGTTGTGGTGGTGGTGAATGGGTAGGTTGTAGTGGTGGTGGTTGTGGTGGTGGTGAATGGGTAGGTTGTAGTGGTGGTGGTGGTTGTGGTGGTGGTGAATGGGTAGGTTGTAGTGGTTGTTGGTGAGTACTTGGTGGTGGTGAGTGGTTATAGTGGTTGTTGGTGAGTACTTGGTGGTGGTGGGTGGTTGTAGTGGTTGTTGGTGAGTATTTGGTGGTGGTGGGTGGTTGTAGTGGTGGTGGTTGTTGTTGGTGGTGGTGGGTGGTTGTAGTGGTGGTGGTTGTTGTTGGTGGTTGTGGGTGGTTGTAGTGGTGGTGGTTGTTGTTGGTGGTGGTGGGTGGTTGTAATGGTGGTGGGTGGTTGTAATGGTGGTGGTTGTTGTTGGTGGTGGTGGGTGGTTGTAGTGGTTGTTGGTGAGTACTTGGTGGTGGTGGGTGATTGTAGTGGTGGTGGTTGTTGATGGTGGTGGTGGTGGGTGGTTGTAGTGTTTGTTGGTGAGTACTTGGTGGTGGTGGGTGGTTGTAGTAGTGGTGGTGGTTGTTGTTGGTGGTGGTGGGTGGTTGTAGTGGTGGTGGTTGTTGTTGGTGGTGGTGGGTGGTTATAAGTCGTTATGATAGTAATGAGGGGTTATAGTGACCGGTTATGAGTGGTTAAAGTGATATAGTGACTCGTTATAGTGACTGACTAATTAAAAAAAAAATGAATCCAAAGAAAGAAACCATCGCGTGACGTCACAAAGAGGTTCAAACGAGGTCAAGAAGATACAGGTGGGCGGGTCACTCAGAGGCGTCCGTCACATGCACCGAGGTCACACACACACACACAGGTCACACACACACACACAGGTCACACACACACACACACACAGGTCACACACACACACACAGGTCACACACACACACACACAGGTCACACACACACACAGGTCACACACACACACACACAGGTCACACACACACACACACAGGTCACACACACACACACAGGTCACACACACACACACAGGTCACACACACACACACAGGTCACACACACACACACACACACACAGGTCACACACACACACACACACACACACACACACACACACACACAGGTCACACACACACACAGGTCACACACACACACACACACAGGTCACACACACACACAGGTCACACACACACACACACACACACAGGTCACACACACACACACACACAGGTCACACACACACACACACACACACACAGGTCACACACACAAACACACACAGGTCACACACACACACACACACACAGGTCACACACACACACACACACACAGGTCACACACACACACACAGGTCACACACACACACACACACACACACACACACACAGGTCACACACACACACACACACAGGTCACACACACACACACACAGGTCACACACACACACAGGTCACACACACACACACACACAGGTCACACACACACACAGGTCACACACACACACACATACACACAGGTCACACACACACACACACACACACACAGGTCTACACACACACACACACACAGGTCACACACACACACACACACAGGTCACACACACACACACACACACACACACACACACACACACACAGGTCACACACACACCAGGTCACACACACACACACACAGGTCAGACACATACACACACACACACACACACACACACAGGTCACACACACACAGGTCACACACACACACAGGTCACACTCAACGAACAAATACAAGGTGGTGCAGAAGTTGTTCCCCCCCCTCTATCGGTACAGCGCCTTTATGCACCACCCTGTATTTTAATGGCCCGTTTGGGGTAAATTTATGGCGTTTGTCAAATTAAGTGAGTATTGTGGAGGAAGGGTTGAGGAGGTGAGATAAACGGCCGCTCAGACGATGTGTTATATATATATTGCCTTTAGTGAGGTAGGGGGAGGGGGGGAAGGGGGAGGGGGGTGAGGGAGGAGGGGGGGAGGGGTGAGGGAAGAGGGTGGCGATAGCATTAGGGAGTTATCGTAGTGATCTGTGAAGGGCTACCCGCTACATCTTGATACCATTGAGAGGATGAGGGGAAGGGAGGGGGGGAAGGCTAGGTTAGGTTCACTCCACACACACACACACACACACACTGGAACAAGGAAGGGAGGGAGGGAGGGAGGGAGGGAGTCAAAAGGTCTCCACACACGATCAAACTCTCTTTCTCTCTCTAAAAAAAATTCATTTATTAGTTTCTACTCAGATGTTCCTCTTTTTTCCTCCTCTTCCTCTTTTTTCCTCCTCTTCCTCTTTTTTTCCCCTCTTCCTTCACCGTTATTTATCTCCTCTTCCTCCTCCTTTTCCTCTACCAAAAACGGATAGGGTTTACGTGTCTGTGTGTGTTGTAGAAGACGTCAACAATGTGCCTATGAGACGAAAAAGTCATTGGTGGCAAATTATTAGTAAACTTTCAACGTCAGGTTAGGTTAGGTTAGGTTAGGTCTTAAAAAATCACAATTGACAGAACATGAGTGATTTTTTTTTAGTATATTGTGGTGGGGTTAGGTTAGGTTAGGTTTAAAAAAATCACAATTGACAGAACGGTGATTTCTTTTTTAAGTGCCATGGACCCAGAATGAACGTTGACTGTACACACAAAGGCTCATAAACAGTGTCCAGCCGCTTCTGAACACCTGAGATGACCCCTTGACTGAGGATAACACAAGGCATTGAAGCCATGTGACGCTGCCTGAATATGTCTAATGTCTTGAACGCTCTTTGTTGAGGATGACAAGACTGTGCATTGGTTCGCTGTTGTTTGATGTCCCTGGTAGTTGAAGTATCTTTTATAATACAGTGAAGCAATAACAACATGTGACGGGTCTTATAGTAAGTATGATTTTCGCGTCACCTCGATCGTAACTTATGTCGTCAGGTCAGTTAGATACGATGTCATATTTCGAGTTAAAGATGAGATTTTAAGGTGAAAACTTGGCCGTTTGATCCTTCTTTACGATCCAACTTCCTGGTGTTGAGGCGAGGGAGGAGGAAGAAGCTGAGTCCTGACCCCTGAGGACCTGTGGACTCATGGAGTGTTGAGTCCAGGAGCCGTAGCTGGTGCTAGAGGACAGAGAAGCTGTATCACAAAACATCACCAGTTCGAGTAATCAACACCGCCTGACGCTCTACCACGAACACTGGTCGTTGCCTCAGGATAAAGAAGGAGCTCCTGTAGCTTGGGGCCACAGTACAGTATAAAAACTCAACGCCAGCACGGGCAATGAACACCGTTTGACGATCCCGTGATGGAAGCTCCGCAAGACGATCAATTCCCTCCGCCTTCTGCCAGCGGCGGTGCTCTAAATGTTTTATGGGACGTGGCGTCGGAGTGGCAGTCAGGTAACACAGAGAACATTGAAGTGTTACTTGAGAGGTCATGATTCACTATGTCTTCTGTGATGCCTGAGACACATTAAGGGTCACCGTCCTGAGAAGTGACGTTACAACAAAGACTCATTTCAGGACGGCCTTTAGGAGCAGTTTCTTGGGGGCCCTCAGTCAGTCACTGTGGGGTAGTGGTTGTCTGGGTCTTGCTCCAGTATGTTCTTCGTGGTTTAGAATATAACATGAGGCTGGGACCTCCGGAAGTTCCTTCTTGGTGTTACGTCGGTGTTGTCAACTTACGCCGGCAGCGTCATCTGTGGGTGGTAGTTTGGTAAGACGCATCAGGGTGTCAGGAAGAAATCTTCCTCTTAAGGTATTAATTTTGGAGCGTTACCTTTGGGGCGTTACCTTAGAGCTTCAGTCCAGGAGCCTGTGTCTCATGTACCCGCACTGGAGTCTCCCTCGTGAAGAGCTTAAGATGATCACTGCATCTGTCAACCTTTGTTGTGAACACAGGATCACCCTCCAGACCTGACGGTGCTCTAAGACAGCAGACTACCCAGGGGACCACGGACCCCCGGGGAGTATTACAACACACACACTTACACCACACCGTCGCGGGGGACCTTAAGAGGTCCCCACCACACTTCAGGATGTCCTGAGACTCCTATGGATACTCGACAAATACCACGACATACAAACACACGCCATAAGAGCCAAGACGAAATTAGAACATCATGTCTTATTAAATTACGACCCGAGGTGCTTAACAACGACCCCGGACTCTGAGACATGGTGGGTGCGACCTTCAGGTGTGACGTAAGGTACTCGAGACACGTCAGTATTCTCGTGTGGAACATTAAAAGACACTCTAGGACGAAGGAGGACCACCATAGACATTTGGAAGAGCAGGGAATGTCTTCAAATCTCTGGTACCGATCGTGCCGCCCTTAGACACTCCTGGAGACACTTCCTTGGCTCCCCAGGACGCCATGGAGCCCCCTAGGACCCCCCACGCCCCTCTTAAGCAAGCCAAATGACAAACAGTGAGAAGTAGGACAGCGTAACCGATGGCGGGTCCGCCTGGGACAAAAGGCCCAACATCCGTCACAGTGACAGCTGCGAGAGATAGTGAGAGCCTCGACCTCTTCCTTCATCCTGCTGTTACAGTCCTCCCGCTCCTCCCGCCCCTCACAGTGTATATTGTCGCACTACTGGAGGAGTTCCTGTAACATTTAATTCTGCTTGAGCTCTGACTATTAATACTATTGCTGGTGTTAAACGACGGGACGACCATTACTGCTGTCATCATCCCTCTTTCTACTGCTGCTGGTGACTCCCTGGCCCTGCTGCCTTGCCTGCTGACCATGGTATGTTACTGACTGACTGACAAACTGCCTGAGTGACTGGATGATTGAATGGTAGAGTGACTAAATCAATAATTGAGTGAGTGGGTGACTGATTCCTTCACTGAGAGAAATTTGTCATTTTATTGCCTATATAATGTTATAGATTTTCTCTGCCTAAAACCTACTTTCTTCTCTCACTCTTTTTAACCATTCCTATCTCTCCCTTATCCCCTTCAACCATCTCCCCTGCCCCCCTCCCTCCCTGCCTCCCCTCTACCCACCCCCCCAGCATTCCCCCACTCTCCCTCCATCCTTCTCTCCCCTTCTTTCTTCTTCAACCATCCCATACCCTCACTCTGCCCCCCCCTCCTCCCTCCTCCCTCCCTCCTTCTCTTTCCTCATTCTTCACTCTTTCTCCATCCTCCTCACATCCCTCCTTACCTCAACTCTGCCTTCTCCCCCCGTCCTCACCACTTCCCCCCTCCCCACCCCTCCTCACCCCTCCCCCTGACCACTCCATCATCCGACACGACCCGTCTTCTCCATCATGTCACCGTTTGACCTTTGACCTCGAGTAATGGGCACCTTAGCGGGTCACACCGTCTCATGTTTTCTTTATCTATGCTTCGTCTTTTTAAGCCTGAGGAAACCCATCTTGTGGTTTCTATGCTTGGGGAAACTTACATGGCGTTTTCTAAGGTATGGGTACAGACAAACATACAGGGCAAAATTAATTAAATAATACCACATACAGGTATACATACATACATACATGCATACTACAGGTACACACACACATACACACACACACACACACGTAGCAATAGAAGTAGTAGAAGACAACAACACAAACAACAACTGCGTCCCCCTCTTGCAATACGAACCTAAACCTACTCATTGTTGTTTACCAAAAGGGGATACGAGTCTTGAAAACTTAATGCGTCGTTTAGCAAGATACGAGCCTATATTTATTTTCCTGATTTACATGAACGCCAACGCGGCCTTCTGAGATCTTGCACTACAAACCTAAACATTATTACTTGTTAATCACTGAAAGGGGATACCGTGTTGTTGAAAATAAATGTGTTGTTTGGTAAATTGGAAGGTGTACGAACCTAAACTTATCTCTCCTTTGTTTATATATAACATTACAGGCGTCAGTAACGACCTCTGGATATTCTCTGTGCCATAAGAGTGAATTTCCCATTAAGAATCTATAAGATGGAGGACCATAATGAATCACGAACACACACATGGCGTCATTAAAGGTGGGTTTTTTTTCCTCATGTAATATTGCAGACTGGAAGACCATAATTGGTTCATATTAAGGCGTGTTTACAGGCCTGAGTGCAGCGTAAAGCATCATCAATTGTCCTCCTCCCCCTCCCTCTCCCCGTCCTCCTCCTCCTCCCTCTCCTCGTCCTCCTCCCCCTCCCTGTCTTCGTCCCCCAGCCCCCCCCTCCCTCGGTTATGGCGAGGCAGGGGTAGTGACTCTCAGTATCGTGAGGGTAATGTTTATGACCCGTTATCAGTGTCCGATATTAGGCGGCTTATCATTGTGTCCTGCGTGAGACGACCGGGAGGAGGATGTGGTCGAACGTCGGGATGAAAAACAGACTATACTGAGACACACAGACAGACAGACAGACAGACAGAAGGATGACCCCATCTTGGATCCACTCATTCACTCCCTTCTTCCCTCCCTCCAGGTCATGTCACTCCTCCCCTTAGTACCTCCCTCCCTGTCACTCCTCCCCCAAGGTCCCTCCCTCCCTGCCACTCCTCCCCATGGTCCCTCCCTCCCTCCCTGCTACTCCCCCATGGTCCCTTCCTCTCTGCCACTCCTCCCTCTCTGGCCCTCACATACCTGAGTGGCGACGTTACACATCAGATAAGGACCTGTCACTCTGTCTTGCCCTTCACCCGCCTGTCACTCCTCCCCGTCTCATCCCCTTCCTTCCTGCCTCTCCCATCCAATTCCTCTTTTCCCTTTCCTTTCGTCTCCCTTTCATCACCCTACCTCCCTTCCCTCACCCGCCCCTTACACAGACAAAGGTCCCCCCCCCCTCCCTAAAAACACCCCAGCCTAGTATCAACCTTAACCCTTAATATGAATCTCTTTAAGAAAACAAGACTGGTAGACCTGATCGTATCCCTCACGCATGACAAAAAACAAAAACAAAACAAAAAAACATCCATCAGTCAAGTCAATAAAGACGGTAAATTGGATCAACCTAAAACACATATACGTGAACCAAAAAAACATGAATGATCAACACTCATATAAACTTACGAATGTGTTATGAATTTATATGAGTTATTTATCGTCATCGTCCCCGTACTCGTCCTTGTTCTCGTCCGGCCAACAGGAAGCTTCTTAAATTCCCAGATAGAGGAAGAGCAATAAAATATGAGCCATAAAACCACTAAGATATACATGGAATCCCTTGATAAATGGCGAAGTTACGTGCACCTCCCCACTACCCCTTTTTGCTCCCCTCCCCTCTTCCTCTCCCCTTCCTACCTCTACCCTCTCTCCTCCCTCCCCCTTTATTCTACCTCTCCCTTCCGTCTCTCTCTCTCCTCCCCCCTTCCCATTCCCCCCTCTCTCCTACCTCCCCCTCCTCTCTCTTACCCCCACCCTCTCTCCTACCTCCCCCTCCTCTCTCTTACCCCCACCCTCTCTACTACCCCCCCTCCCCCCTCTACCTCCCTTGTTAGGATGCTGAGATAGTTAATAATAGTGGTGGTCCGGCCTCAGTCGTCATCTCTCCCTTCCCGCATCGCTTCATTTCGTCTCGATCTGCCAGTGACTAGTTACCCCCCAGGGAACTCTGAGTCCACACCCTGCATCCATCGCCCACCCACACACACACACACACTGCCCCCAGCCCACGTCGCCCCACTACACACATCGCCCCCACCCACACTCACAATGCCCCCATCACACACACACACACTGCCCTACCCCACACATACTGCCCGATCCCCAACACATTGCCCCAAATAAACAAATGAGCATCAACAGCCAAGGAGTCGCCCACCTTATAAACAAATGAACATCTACAGTCAAAGGGAAGAACTGGTATAAATAAACACAGGATTTCTCGGATGGTTCAATATATAAAAGAGAACATTGATCTCTAATAATAATCACATAAATCATTATTCGTCAAGGCATCTCTCTATAAACTCAAGACACTGGTATGCCAAGACTCTACCTAATGTAAATAAGAACCGTCCACAGCCAGCAGCTTACTCTCCTATAAACAAATGACGAATGAATCTATAAGTTCTCTGATAAAGAACAAATGACGATCGGATGTCTCTAAACTCACTCGCTGAAACAAATGACAATCGACTGTCAATAATGCCAGAAGGAATTGTAATTAATTTTCAAACTATTCGTATTTTTTGTGGAAATTAATAACTAGTGATTTACTGAACTCATGTGAATATTAAACAGGTGGTGGTTGATGAGACAGGTGGTGATATGAAGGTGAGATAGATAGTGGTAGATAAGACAGGTGGTGGTATGAAAGTGAGACAGATGGTGGTAGATGAGACAGGTGGTGGTAGGAAGGAAGAAGGCAGGTGGTGGTAGGAGATGAGACAGATGGTGGTAAGAGATGAGAAAGATAGTGGTGATAGGATATGAGACAGGTGGTGGTAGTAAGGTGAGACAGGTGGTAAGTGGTGTAAGTGATGGAGACGGGGTTCCTAGGATAACATACCAAAGTGACGTCACTCATCCGTCACAGCTGTACGAACGCCGCCTCGGATTCCTGACTCGTCTCCTTCATTTCCAAGAGGCGTAGTTGTCGTTTTAAAATTCAGGACTCGCCTTTTGGGGGGGGGGGGGGGGTATTGTCGCGAACCTCAACACACCCCGACCCTTAGCATCACCCTCCCCTTAGCATCCCCTTCCCCTCAGCATCACCCTCCCCTTAGCATCACCCTCCCCTCAGCATCACCCTCCCCTTAGCAGCCCTCTCCCCTCAGCACTCATCTCCCCTCATCACCCCTTTCCCCTTAGCAGCCCCCTCCCCTCAGTACCCCTCTCCCCTTAGCAGCCCCCTCCTCCCTCAGCAATCCCCCTCAGTATCCCCTTCCCCCATGCTACCAGACCCCACCATACCCACCTAAAACCATACCAGACCCCACCATTCCTACCAGGCAGTGGGTGTGACCGGGGGATGGATGTGACCAAGGGGGGACGTAACCAGGGGGGGGGGAGGTAACCAGGGGGGAGGTAACCAGGGGGGAGGTAACCAGGGGGAGAGGTAACCAGGGGGGAGGTAACCAGGGGGGCCAGGGGGAGAGGTAACCAGGGGGGAGGTAACCAGGGGGGGAGGTAACCAAGGGGGGGAGTTGGCCACAAGATAAGCATCGCCAGGCTCCTACAGATAACAGACTTGGTGGTTGACCAGGGAGGACAACCTCAACCCAAGACAACAGGAGGGCTAGGTTAGGTTAGGTTAGGTTAGGTTTTGTTAAGTTAGACTAGGTTAGGTTAGGTTATGTTATGTTAGGTTAGATTAGGTTAAGTTAGTTTAGGTTAGGTTAGGTTAGGTTAGGATGACACATTAACAGTACTTAGCTACCTATAACCTCCTTATATGACCCTCGTGAAGTATTTGAGAAATCTACGGAAATAATGTATCCAGTTTGACCAATGACCGCCACTCCCCCCCCCCCCCTACCACCCCCTTCACCTCCTCTTCTTCTCCCCCCTACAGCCTCCCCCACCTCTTGCTCCACCTTCTCTACCACTTCCTCCTCCTCTTCTTCTTCTTCTTCCTCCTCTTCCTCCCCCACCTCCTCCTCTTGCACTAGCTCCTCCTCCTAATCCCCCTGAACCTCTTCCTCCACCATTTCCTCTTTAACCTCCTCCACCTTCTCCTCTTACTACTCCCCTTCCCTCCCCCCTCCCCAGCTCTCTCACCCTCCCTTCCCTCCCCCTCCCCCCTCCCCCCTTCCCTCCCCTCACCCCCCCTCCCCTTAGCACCAGAATCCATATCCCCGACAACACAAAATGCTGACTATTATCGAACTCAAGTCTGATGAGATATTGTTCCGGTACATCTATTTAATACAGCCGCTTGACCTCCTCTGTTAAGTGTTGTTAAGGTATACAGACACGCGCGGGTGGTTTATATTGCTCTTTGTATAAGTGGCGGGGGTTAACAAGGGGGTGTGTTCATAGTTCTCCTGTACTTTAGAGACAGACAGACAGATAGACAGACAGAAACACACATTTACTAACGACAGATATACTCTTACAAGATAGTGTTAAGGGGAATGTGACGGTAGTGTGACGGGCGGCGTTACAATGGTGTCTCAGTTATATCCTGGTGGAGGCCGTGACGGAGACCTCCCCGACATATTAGAGTTGGTTCAGAGCCGACGTAGAGAGAGAGAGAGAGAGAGAGAGAGAGAGAGAGAGCCAAATAAATCCTTACCTTTTTCTCAGGTATAACAGAGAAGTCTTTATATATATCTGCCGGAGCGGAGTACCTGAAAGGCCTGACCTTCCCCCCCCCCCCCCCTCCAGACACACCCACACACACTCCATCTCCATATAAAGTCGAAATTCAGATCCCAGGATGAAGAGAAATGGGCCCTAGGTGAGTGTGAGGCCGGGCACTGTCTTGCACCCGGGGCATGGGGGGGTTATACCAAAGGCCCGTACCAATTTTATGGGTCAATATTTCATCATCGCTGTTGTCAGTAGTATTGTTATGGTGTTTTAATGTCCTCTGGCCAGGCCGCTCCTGCCGTCAGCGCTCGGAAGCAACAAGTAGTGTGCCTCCCTACCCTCCTTACCTGCCCGCCTCCATCTGCCCGCCCCCACCTGCCCGCCTCCTCACTGCCCTGTGTGTGTGTGTCAGCTCTACAACCTAATTCACACATTGAAAAATTTCCTTGACTTTTACGATATTTTTTATGAAGGCGAAATATACAAACACAATAGTGTCAGGTTTACACAATGTCATAAACACAGCGAGTCTCGTTACTCTGGGTACACTACCGTCCTCACGTCACCCTGGCACTCCTAGGTGAAAGGTCACTCTGATACTGACGGACTAACGTACTTAATGACACTAATTACAATAGGCTCACATCCACCGGTGCCCCGTCATCCTCCGCTGATTCCCTAGACTTAAGCTGGCATTAACAACATGGCGGACTACACCATTCTTCCTCATCATACTCCAACACCTCGTAAATATCGTCGTGGCTGGTCGTTGCTTAAATAAAAACTATAAATATACGATAAATCTTGATAAAAGTTTTGGTTAGTTATTAAAATATTCTGACTCAACAGAGGTCCCGAGTGTACTGTTGTCTTATACCTACGACACCACGAGCACAGCGACGTCTGGTTACACGTCAAGGCAGCGTGGTTGGATAACTCTCTGTTGTGCGCTGAAATCTCTCTGCTAAGACCCTCATAACGCCCTCTCTCCTGTATGGGTGACCCAGGTGTAACGACCGTGAGGCAGCCCAGTGTTGGTTCTCTAGTGGCTGCGGCGCCGTAGATGTTGTGGTTCTCTAAGTCTCGTGGTCTCGTGGCGGTGCCTTGAATCAGGTAGCCGAGGGAGGCGAGGAAAGGCCCCATGTTGCTAAGGAGGAGGTGTGGGTGCATCAGGGGTGACGGGTCGGGCCCTTCACCTTCAGGAGTAGAGGAGCCCGCTGAAGGAGTTTACGGTCTGGCTGGTGGGTTCCTAATTGGTGTGTGAGGAGCCCCTCCCGTCCACGCTGTTGGGGGCCTCCTTTATGGCCAGAAACCCGCCCCCTTGTACCATCCTTGTCCTTCCACCCCTCACTCCTCACCCTGGCCCTCCACCCATCTATCCCTCCACCCACCTGTCCCTCCATCCTTCATGCAGTCCCTCCACCCATCTGTCCCTCCACCCACCTGTCCCTCCATCCTTCATGCAGTCCCTCCACCCATCAACTGTGCGCTCCACCTTTAACCCTCCAACTTCATCCTCTCATAGCTACTCACACGAGAGAGAGAGAGAGAGAGAGAGAGAGAGAGAGAGAGAGAGAGAGAGAGAGAGAGAGAGAGAGAAACAATATCCTGTCTAGGTAGGAGAACCAGGCTATACTACCTCAACCTACCACCCCTCCCCCAACCCAACCCCACCCTACCCCTCACCTCCCCCCTCCCTCACCCTTCTCCCCTCCTTTTAATATACGCACGTCAACCACAATCAAGCCTAGTATTGAGTGGCCTACGAACAAGTCCCATATTTCAAGTTGCTTCCCAAACATGGAATGGAGAGAGAGAGAAAAAAAAAATAAAGGGGGCCCCATATTCACGTCGGCCCCTTTTTTTCAAGGGTGTTAAGGGCGGGCGACAGGAGGGAGGGAGAGAGGGAGAGAGGGAGGGAAGGAGGGAGGGACGCGGGAGGGGCGGTCTCTTTCTCATGAGGACTGGCTATAGGATGAGAGGTGTGATAAGAAGAGGTGTTGAAGAAGGTTTCCAGGTGAGGTGTGAGGTTGTTTCTTATGGTGATGCTTAGGGATGCCACGTTAGGTTAAGGTTAGGTTAGGTTAAGGTTAGGTTAAGGTTAGGTTAAGGTTAGGTTAGGGTTAGGTTAGGGTTAGGTTGGGTTAGGTTAGGTTAGGTTAAGGTTAGGTTAAGGTTAGGTTAGGGTTAGGTTAAGGTTAGGTTAGGTTAAGTTAGGGTTAGGTTAGGGTTAGGTTGGGTTTGGTTAGGTTAGGTTAGGTTAGGTTAAGGTTAGGTTAAGGTTAGGTTAGGTTAGGTTAGGGTTAGGTTAGGGTTAGGTTAGGGTTAGGTTGGGTTAGGTTAAGGTTAGGTTAGGTTAAGGTTAGGTTAGGTTAGGTTAGGTTAAGTTAGGTTAGGGTTAGGTTAGGTTAGGTTAAGGTTAGGTTAGGTTAGGTTAGGTTAGGTTAGGTTAAGGTTAGGTTAGGTTAGGTTAGGTTAGGTTAGGTTAGGTTAGGTTAAGGTTAGGTTAGGTACAAGAACCGTAAAAGTCATGGTATAAAGAACACTCCACCGTACAGTATATGATGACCGTAACTTGGGTATTGAGAACACAAAGGGTCTAATGATTGACTACCAGGCTGGGACGGGGCAGGTAAATCACGAAGGAGATGATACAACCACAACAATAACATCTACAACAACTATAACAACCACCACAACAACAACCACCATAACAACTATAATCACAACAACCTACCCTAAGATACAGCGGTACATCAGATACAACAAGACACTCCCGTTGAACCACACAGCCTCGTCCTCCTCCCCCTCCCCAGGACACCAAAAGACCCTCTTCCAGGACATAAATGACTCCCCTTCCAGGACATAAATGACTCCCCTTCCAGGACACCAAAAACTACCCTTCCAGGACACCAAAAGACTACTCTTCCAAGACACCAAAAGACCCTCTTCCAGGACATAAATGACTTCCCTTCCAGGACACCAAAAGACTACTCTTCCAGGACACCAAAAGACTACTCTTCCAGGACCCAAGACTCTTCCAAGACACCAAAGGACCCTCTTCCAGGACACCAAAAGACTACTCTTCCAGGACACCAAAAGACTACTCTTCCAAGACACCAAAGGACCCTCTTCCAGGACATAAATGACTTCCCTTCCAGGACACCAAAAGACTACTCTTCCAGGACACCAAAAGACTACTCTTCCAAGACACCAAAGGACCCTCTTCCAGGACATAAATGACTTCCCTTCCAGGACACCAAAAGACTACTCTTCCAAGACACCAAAAGACTACTCTTCCAGGACACCAAAAGAGTACTCTTCCAGGACACCATAAGAGACTCCCCTTCCAGGACACAAACGACCACCTTCCAGAACACCATAGACCCCCTTCCAGGACATAAATAACTCTCCTTTCAGGATCCCAAAAAACCTTCCAGGACAACAAAAGACCCTCTTCCAGGACCCCAGACGACCCCCTCCCTTCTTCCAGGACATCAAAAGACCCTCTTCCAGGACCCCAGACGACCCCCTTCCACCACCATCATCATCAGCCCCACAAACACGTGGCTGGGGTTCTATCACCAGTCTTACCGAACACGACTTTGACAGAGAGCTCGTCCTTAGCCACCTGTATGACGGCCCATTATGGTAGCTTGGGTTTGACAGGGCTCTTACCTCCACTACCTACCTACTACTATTACTACTACTACTATTATTACGACTATTACCACTACTATCCTACTACTACTACTATTATTACCTCGAACTGGGTAACTACGTTACCGATAAGGGCAAATGGTTTCAGTCTCAATAAACAAGAATTTACAGATGCCAATGCTCTAAGGTACAGTACGGTTGGCCAGTAGAAGGTTTGCCCTCGCAATGCGTGTGTGGCTCTTCCTATGACGTCGATCACGCCTTGGTGTGCAAGAAAGGGGCTTTATATGCATGAGGCATGACGAAGTAAGGGATCTCACAGCAAATATGTTGAAGGAAATCTCCCGGGATGTCAGGGTAGAACCGACCCTCCTTCCATTGGACGGTGAGATTTCCAACATAGGACTTCAAACACATCCAACGAAGCCCGTGTTGACGTCAGTGCTCAAGGATTCTGGACACGGGGACAGCGAGCCTTCTTCGACATCAGGATTTTTTATCCCATGGCCGCATGTCACCGTAACTTAGCTCTCGATGCTGCACACAGGAGGAACGAGAACAACAAGATAAGGGCATATGGGGAGAGAATTCAGAACGTTGATCAAGGCAGCTTCACTCCTCTAGTGTTCACAACCTCTGGTGGGATGGGACCAAGTGCAAGATGCTTCTACGCCAGACTCGGGGAGGTGATCTCCGAACAGAAGCAGCAGCCCAGAGTTATGTTACAGCCTGGATGAGATGTCGACTGTCCTTCTCTCTCCTTCGGTCGGCTTTCCTCTACCTCGGGGGAACGAGAGCTTCGGCCCCAAAGCCGACAACAGCTGCAGATATTGACTATGAGGCTACAGTCACTGAATGCCGCTTAGATCTGCGGCTCAACTAACTCAACACAGCTAGGACAGCTACTTATGTATTAGGATATTTAATATTAAGGTACTAAAATGGTGGCAAAGGTATGGCTATTGGGGGAGGCTGGAGGCCATTCAAAAAAAAAATTATTACCACTATTACCACTACTATCCTACTACTACTACCACCACCACCCTACTACTACTACTACTACTACTACTACTACTACTACTACTACCACCACTACTACAACTACTACTACCACCACCCCTACTACCACCACCACTACTACTACTACTACTACTACTACTACCACCACCACTACTACAACTACTACTACAGTTACCACCACTACCACCACCGCCACCCCTACTACCACCACCACCCCTACCACCATCACTACTACCACTACTACTTCTACTACTATATTTTTATACACGTGGTCTTCAGCCTCCTCCAATAGCCACACCTTCGCCGCCATTTTATTACCACTACCACTACCACCACTACCACTACCACCCCTACCACCACCACCACTATCACCCCTACCACCACTACCTTCCGTTACATCCCACCCCGCTACTCTCCTACCATGACACATTGCCCCGTCAAGGAAAGGGTTAAGGGAGAAGTCATGCACACGAAGAAAGGGGGAGAGGTAAGAGGTGGGGGGAGGGGGTAGGTCATGCACACGAAGAGAGTTAAGAGGGATGAAATCAAGAGAGGGTCATGCACTAGATAAAAGGCAAGGCAGGGCAAGGGGAAGGGGGGTATAAGATTACGTCATGCACAGAGGGAGGGAGTCAAAGGATCGTCATGCAGAGAGAGAGAGAGAGAGAGAGAGAGAGAGAGAGAGAGAGAGAGAGAGAGAGAGAGAGAGAGAGAGAGAGAGAGAGAGAGAGAGAGAGAGAGAGAGAGAGAGAGAGAGAGAGGTACACAAACACGAACTGTTCCTTATCATATTGAATGGCACTCACGAATCTCGCTGACCTCTCCTGACCCTTGGTTGGTGCTGGGGAGGAGATGAGGGGGACGGCTGCAGAGGGAGGAGGAGGGAAGGAGAGAAGAGGAAGAGGAGGGAGAAGAAGACGAAGGAGGAGGAAAAGAAAGGAAAAGATGAAGGGGATTGAGAACAGAGAAGAAGATGTAGGGAAAGGAGGAGGAAGGAGAAGATGAAAGAGAAGGGGGAAGAGAGGGGAAAAATAAAGGAGGGGGAGGAAGAAGAGAGAGATGAAAGTAGAGGGAGAAGTAAATGATAAAGATAGAAGAGAAGAAGGGATGGGAAGAATACCGAGAGAAAAGAGGTTAGGATGAAAGAGAAGGTGAGAGATACTACTACTAACTACTACTACTACTACTACTACTACTACTACTACTACTACTACTATCTCAACTAGGACACACATCAAGTAGACAGACTGAGCGTAAACAACTAGGACACACACACACACACACACACACACACACACACACACACACAGGGTGACGGTAGAGGCAGTAAGTCGAGGTTCACGAAGCATCAGATAACATCAGATAGAGATGGAACTCAGCCATCTATTTGTTGGACACAAGAACAGGAAGTTGCCTTATACCTACCTTACCTTACCTGACCTTACCTTACCTTACCTGACCTTACCTTATCAATCTACCTAACCACCTCTTTCTCCTCACCACCACCACCAACCTCACCACCACCACTACCCTCACCACCACTACCCTCACCACTACCACCTCACCATCACGACCACCTCCTCACCATCACGACCACCACCACCACCCTCCGGCACACCATCGCGTTACATACATACATACATACATACATACATACATACATACAAATTTATAATAGAGCAAGACACAAGCATCCAGACCTGCCTAGTATATGTGACTTGCCAGCGACTACAAGTAATTGTGAAGTGGATAAACATGGACTTGTTACTACACATCCCGGCCATATATTTCCCCGGACAATGCTTGTAAGTCTAACAAGTGGCTACTTAAGTCATGCACTTAAGTACTTCCTTCCACCACACCTGCTACATCACTCTCGCTTAAGTGGTTTTTGATTCACACGAACGCTGGCCCTGGGGGGGGGGGGAGGGAAGAGAAGGGAAGAAGGGGAGGGGAGGGGAGGTGAGGGGGAGGGGGAGGGGGAGGGGAGGGGGAGGGGAAGAGGTGAGAGGAGGGGAGGGGAGGTGAGGGGGAGGGGAGGTGAGGGGGAGGTGAGGGGGAGGGGGAGGGGAAGAGGTGAGAAGGGGGGAGGTGAGGGGGAGGGGGAGGGGAAGAGGGGAGGTGAGGGGGAGGGGAAGAGGGGAAGTGAGGGGGTTAGTTTTCACTGCAGACGACTACAATATTTTTCTTTCGTATTTCTGATATTTTTATTCATATCAATTTTTTTCATCCCACAATCTTTAATTTTTTACAAAGATCAGTCGCGTTATTTCAGCTTCCAAAGTATTAATTCACACAGTTATTTTTTCCAAAGTTTTAAATTTAAACTCTTTAATTTTTACCCAAAGTTTGTCCTTCACATTTGATAACGATTTAATTCTCATTATTTAATTCTCCAAAGTTATAATACTCTTAAATAAAATAATATACTTACCCCTTCCATTACCGTAATGTCAAAAGTATTAACCAAAAGTATCAGTCAGGTTTTAAAAGTATTTATTTATTTTAAAATTTTTCCCAAAAGTTTTAATTCACATAAAATGTGTCATAACCGAACCTAACCTAACCTATCATGCCTTACTTTAATTACCTTACCTACCTACCATACCATACCATACCATGCAAAAACCATACCATACCATACCATACAAAAACCATACCATACCATACCACACCAAACCATACCATACCATACCATACCATACCACACCAAACCATACCATACCATAAAAAACCACACCATACCATACTATACAAAAACCATACCATACCATACCATACCATACCATACCATACCATACCATACCTTAATTACCAATATAATACAACTACAATATGGCGTTTCAAATACCCGTTAAAATATGTGGTAACAAAGGGAAAATATTAAGCTCTGTCTACCAGTTGGTGCTTCTTGGTAACTGGCTGACGGTGATGACTGGCTGACGGCAGGTGGTGACTGGCTGACGGTGATGACTGGCTGACGGCAGGTGGTGACTGGCTGACGGTGGGGACTGGCTGACGGCAGGTGGTGACTGGCTGACGGTGGGGACTGGCTGACGGCAGGTGGTGACGAGGGAAGGTCACCAAGACTCACTAGGTCAAAGGCTATGTTAATTAAACCTCACTTACCCCTACACCCCCCTCATCCTCTCCCCCACTCTTCTCCTTGCCCCCTCATCCTCTCCCTTCCCCCCTCTCTATCCTTGCCCCCTCATCCTCTCCCTTCCCCCTCCCTGCCCCCTGCCCCCTTCCTCCCTGCCCCCCAAAACACAATAGTGACTTAGCTCGCCACATCAAACTGGCCCTGGACGTAATATCCTGACAAAACTCTGCTCGTCTCAAATCACTGAATAATA
>CAUDMG010001374.1:385000-422500 GCA_958450375.1 Homarus gammarus | reverse complement strand
GGTATGGTAATTAAACCCCACAAATATGACTGACTTAACTAAACAATGAAATGAAAAACAATTGGGAGAAAAAAGAATTCGACATCAATTTGTTTTTTTCGTCGTTTAAGAAAATTCCAAATGATGAATCGCATAATAAAAGTTAAATTAAAACACGAAAAAAAAGAAAAAAAACACGACAAAAACAATAATAATCTTTTCTTGAGTATTTACATTCGTTTAGGTTATTAGGGAGAAAAAAAAAAAAAAAACATAAATATTTTGATATCCCGACGCCGCCTGGACAAACACTCGCTGTCGGGATGTTTGTCTGGTGATGAAAACAAGACAACAACAAAGACCTTTTCAGAGGCGTTGTCTCGTGTTTGTTGTGAGTTTTTTTTTGTCAAAGTTTTCAGGTAATGTTTGTTTTATTAAAGGGTGAGTGGGGGGGGGAGGTAGTGAGTGGGGGGCTTGGTGAAGGAGTGAGTGATGGGAGAGGGAGTGAGTGGTGGGAGAGGGAGTGAAGGAGGGATGGAGGGAGGTAGGTAGGGAAGGAGTTAGTGGTGTAAGGAGGGAGTGAGTGAGGAAAGGAGGAGGGGATTGTGTGAGGGAGAGAGTGGTGGGGAGGGAAGGAGGGAGGGATGGAGAGAGGGAGGGAGGGGTGGGTCGTCTCTCTCTTCACTGACCAGGATATGGAGGAGGAAATTTCCCAAATTGAAGAAAAATGTAAAATGATAAGTGTGTGTGTGTGTGTGTGTGGAGAGAGGGATTTGTTTTATATGTACACACACACACACACACACACACACACACACACACACACCTACCTCTACAATCACCCCCCAGTCTATACACCTGGTTGACCTTGTACACCTGTAAATAATGCCCAATAGACCTCACGTTAAGGTATATACTGTTATTGGAATTGACTCTTGGATAGGGCTTCACTCACCAACTCTATCTACCTCCAACCTCCAACCTCCAGCTCCAACCTCCAACAACTCCACCTCCAACCTCCAGCATCAACACTTGCTGGAGTCGACGTATCTGACCCTTGTAAAAATCACCATTACGATAACTAGTTCTTGATCAGTAAATCAGCAACAGAAGTGATCAACAGTATTGGTTCAGTTTTGAATCAGCTATTTGCCAAAAAAAAAAAAAACATGAATAGATCAAAGGAAAAAAAAAATAGCGAAAATTGAATAGCAATCATAAAACGCTGCTAACAGAATAACATAAAAGCATTTGGATACGATCTTGATATGTCATAATAATAATATAAAGGAAGAAGATATAATACAGTATAAGTATATGAATATCTTATACATACATACATACATATATATATACATCTCAGGGTGTGGGTACGAACGAACGAGAGGAGTAGGAGAGTGAGAAGAAAAAGCAGTAAAGATTGAGGGTGTAGTCCACCATAATATATTTCTCTCATTGTTATGGGTACTTAGGAGACGCAGTGCATCAATAATGTGTGTGTTTGTATCTGGAGGGGCTGCAGGGGTGTCTTATACTTACCAACACAGATAATATTTACACTTTAATACCGGGACCACCGCCAGATAAGCATCGGGCCATTCGTCTTGGTGGTGGTGGTGGTGGTGCTCGACCCGTGTCTTCTGTTCAACATCACTTTTAACTACCAACGCATTCTTCTCAACTTACTGCTCTACTGACTTTAACAGCCAACTTTTGACAGCCAACTTTTGACAGCCAATTTTTGACAGCCAAATTTTAACAGCCAACTTTTTATAGCCAACTTTTGAAAGCCAATTTTTGACAGATCATTTTGACAGCCAATTTTTGACAGCCAACTTTTGACAAACATTTTAACAGCCAAATTTTGACAGCCAAATTTGACAGCCAACATTAACACAGAGAGCTTACTGTACCTAACTTGACAGATAAAAAACAAATAAAAAAATAAAAAAAAGTCGCAAGACACCGCACATTCTCCTACAATAACTGACACCATCCTACGATACCCTGACACCATTCTACGATACCTGACACCATTCTACGATACCTGACACCATTCCACGATACCTGACACCATTCCACGATACCTGACACCATTCTACGATACCTTGACACCATTCTACGATACCTGACACCATTCTACGATACCTGACACCATTCTACGATATCTAACACCATTCTACAATACCTTGACACCATTCCACGATATATAACACCATTCTACAATACCATGACACCATTCCACGATACCTTGACACCATTCTACGATACCTGACAACATCCTACAGCAACACGGGCTACGATACCTTGGTCCCCTGCAGTTACATTAACATACTGGGCGGGGCAGCGTCAGTGAAGAGGCGATGAGGCAATATAATTCTATTCTTTTCTTGGCCTAGAATGTGATGTTTTTATTTCCAACATTCCCAACATGTATTTCCAACATTCCAACATCCACATAAAGCATTTTCAACATTCTCATCAAACATTTCCAACATACTCATCAAACATTTCCAACATCCTCATCAAACATTTCCAACATCCTCATCAAACATTTCCAACATTCTCATAAAACATTTCCAACATCCTCATCAAATATTTCCAACATCCTCATCAAACATTTCCAACATCCTCATCAAACATTTCCAACATCCTCATCAAACATTTCCAACATTCTCATAAAACATTTCCAACATCCTCATCAAATATTTCCAACATCCTCATCAAACATTTCCAACATCATCACAAACATTTCCAACATCCTCATAAACATTTCCAACATCCTCATAAAACAATTCCAACATCCTCATCAAACATTTCCAACATCCTCATCAAACATTTCCAACATCATCACAAACATTTCCAACATCCTCATAAACATTTCCAGCATCCTCATCAAACATTTCCAACATTCTCATAAAACATTTCCAACATCCTCATAAAACATTTCCAACATCCTCATAAAACATTTCCAACATCCTCATAAAACATTTCCAACATCCTCATAAACATTTCCAACATTCTTGTTATTGAAGCAGAGAAAATCACATAATATTCAACACTTACATTATTATCATACCTAAAGTGCTTTGGTCTTCAGGGTGTGGCTAGGGTGTGGTTGTGGCGTGTAGTATGGGTGTGGTGTGGGTGTGGCTAGGGTGTGTGGCGTGTGGTGTGGGTGTGGCTAGGGTGTGGGTGTGACTTGGATGTGGGTGTGGTTGTGTGGTGTGGGTGTAGTATGGGTGTAGCTTGGGTGTGGGTGTGGCTTGGATGTGGGTGTGGCTAGGATGTGGGTGTGGTTAGGGTGTTGGTGTGACTATGGTGTGAGTGTGGCCTGGTTGTGGTTAGGGTGTGGTTGTGACTAGGATGCGGGTGTATCTAGGGTAAGGGTGTGGCTAGGGTATGGTTAGGGTGTGGGTGTGGCTAGGGTGAGAATGTAACTCACATTCATCTACCCTCACCCCATCACGCTCCAACAATTACCACCAAGCTCCAACAATCCCCATCACGCTCCAACAATTACCACCACGCTCCAACAATCACCACCACACTCCAACAATCACCACCACGCTCCAACAATCACCACCACGCTCCAACAATCACCACCACTCTCCAACAATCACCACCACTCTCCAACAATCACCACCTATATCTACCAACTACTCCGCATCAGCCAATAGCAGTCAGCCATATGATACAACCAAATACCACACACCAGGCTCTGTGTTCAACCATATTAATTGTCCTCCTCTACCAACTGCCTTAATAATAATAATAATAATAATAATAATAATAATAATAATAATAAAACAGCAGCAACAACAACAACAATAATAATAATAATAATAATAATAATAATAATAATAATAATAATAATACTCAAAACCAAAACAAAAATACTCAAAAAAATATCGTTCGTGCTATGAATCCGACTTAGCATGTTGCCTCCTCCTCCACAGTAAATCCAGCTTCGGCCGTCTACTTTAGGTCATGTATTGGCAGATGGAGGGACAACCGACATCCCCTAACCCACGGGCGGTCCGGGATGGATAAATTATGCCCACACGACCATGGCATCCACCGCCAGCTCCCTCCCCGGGATAATTTATACCTTGGGCGGGAAGCTGGCGTACTTTGTCCCTCCGTTCTCGTACCCAAGATCCGTTTTTAATCCGAATAAATCCACCCTATTCTTCATGAGGGTTGGGGGCATTGAGTATGGGCATAAATTAGGGTTCAGTGATTGGTGATTGTGGTGGTTAACGAGGGGATTGTGGTAACGAGGGTGGGTGTACCGACAGGTGAAGGCGTGGATGTGGATGTGTTGGTGCCGTGGGGGAGCTGTGAGACACCACAAGGCCCCCGTGCTGTCCTGCAGATGATAATGAAATGTTATGATCACTGGTGGCCAGACACGCGCCTCTCTCTCTCTCTCTCTCTCTCTCTCTTTTAGTCGTAGGGGGGGGGGGGGGAGGTTGTTGTGAAAGGTGGTTGTTGAGATAGTTGTGGTTGTGAGGGTACTGACAATTGTGGTGATGGTTGTGGTGTAGACATCTAGTGGATTGTAGTGGCGATGATGGAAGATTATAATTATTATGGTGATCTTGGTAGTAGTGGTTGTAGTGATGGTGGTTATGAGTGGTTGTAGTGATGGTGATTGCAAGGAATAGTTATCGTACTGATGGAACAAATAAATGCATCCACCACTATCACTATCATCACCACCATCATTACCACCACCAACACCATCATAATCCTCACCATCAATCACAGCACTCATCATATTCAACCAAATAAATCATCACTATCACCATCGTATTCACACTACCACAACCACCACTACCACAATCACCATTACCACAACCACCACTACCACAATCATTACTGGAACACCATTAGTATCATAAGTCAGGATTGTCACCATCCCATATAGTGCCATTATAGTTAAAGGTATAAACACCATTACCGTCACTGTACACACACACACACACAATGACACTGCCCTTACGATTCCTTTCCTCCACTTCATTCATCCCCGGTACTCCCCCTCTCCTCTCCCCAGTACTCCCCTCTCCCCACCCAGTACTCCCCCTCCCCTCCCCAGTAATCCCTCCTTCATTCCTCCCCATTACTCCCTCCTTCATTCCTCCCCAGTACTCCCTCTTTCATTCCTCCCCATTACTCCCTCCTTCATTCCTCCCCAGTACTCCCTCCTTCATTCCTCCCCAGTACTCCCTCCTTCATTCCTCCCCAGTACTCCCTCCTTCATTCCTCCCCAGTACTCCCTCCTTCATTCCCCCTCAGTACTCCCCCTCTCTCCCCCCCAGTACTCCCCCTCTCCCTCACCCCTCCCAGCATGGGGTCAGCGAGGCGCCGTGGGCCAGGTTACCCCAAGGTCAGCATTCTGTCAGCTTGTGACCCCCCACGGTCAGCCCCGGGCCCGAGGTGGTACTCCGCGGGGGACTAAGAGCACCCCATGTGTCGCTGGTGCACACTATGTGTTGCTGGTCCACCATATGTGTCGCTGATACACCCCCATGTGTCTCTAGTACACCACATGTGACGACGGTATACCACATGTGTCGCTAGTACACCTCATGTGTCGCTTGCACACCCCCATGTGTTATTGGTGCACCTCATGTGGCACACGTACACCCCATGTGTCACTTGTACACCTCATGTGTCACAAGTACACCCCATGTGTCACTAGTACACCCCATGTGTCACTAGTACACCTCATGTGTCACAAGTACACCCCATGTAACACTGGTGCACCCACATGTGTTTCTGATATACCCCGTGAGTTGCTGGTGCGCCCCATGTGTGGCTGGTACACTCTCTGTTCACTCACAATGCCATGTGTCAAAAGATGAGTCCCTTTTTGTTGTGTGTGTGTGTGTGTGTGTTTATACAATATACTGCACACACGTTAAACCCATGGAGGAGGCCCCTACAGGTTCACATCTTTCACACACACACACACACACACATAAATGTAGCACAGATAAGTCAGTGTTAAAGGCGCTTCTAAAAAACCCTTTCACGTGCATCATCACAATAACAACCACCACCACAATAACAACCACCACCACTAATACCAACATAACCCCACCTCACCCCACCCCACCCCACCCCACCCCACCCCATCACAGGTCCTCGCCAGGGTCAGACTGAAACACAAACCGTCGCCAATATTTCACCCAAGACCCATTCTCTTGGCTATTTTAATTACCATATTGACGTTATAACTTACTTATGTAACGAGACTCTCCGTTAACGCTCTCAGTTACGTCCTGCGCCGAGAGAGGTAGAGACTGATCTGGAGACGTGTTCGTGAGAGTCCATGTTAAGATTATAAACAGAGACGGAGGAGGAGGAGGGAGAGAGGGAAGGGATCACTAACAGCAGGAAGAGAAGGAGGAGGAGTAGATAGGAAGAGAAGGAGAAGGAGTAGGTAGGAAGAGGGGGGAAGAGGAGGAAGTGGATGGAAGTTACTCTATGATTCTGATCTTCCATCTATAAGGTAAGAAATATGTGTACAGCTGGATTTTTCTCGTGTGTTCAAGACCTTATGACTGTATCTTGAACACACACACACACACACACACACACACATTTACGTTTATACACAACTTTCCTGGGCACCATCAGACACAGGTGGGATGGGGAGTGGTTGTAACTCTGTGTTGAACCATCGTCACGAATCTTACCTGAAATGGCAAAAGAAATACTGTCAGAAATATTATCATACAATATACACAAGAAATTAACATAGTAATATTCAATACATGGGTTAAATTACACGTTAAAATAATATCGTACAGAACACAAATAATAATAATGTTTCTTTTTTTTATTTTGTTTGAAAGTAATGTAACACCAAATGGATAAATATGATGGTACTTGTAAAAATTTTTCTCTCAAATTCAACCTCTTTGGATGTGACCTCCGCCTTCACCTTACTTAACCCGAGAACGTGTAGGGGTCAAGGGTTGTGAGAGAGAGATACCGGAGATAATGAGAGATAGTGAGAAAGGGGAGAGATACTAAGTGAGAGAGATAGTGAGAGAGAGAGAGAGAGAGAGAGAGAGAGAGAGAGAGAGAGAGAGAGAGAGAGAGAGCCATTACCTCCCTCGACCCTGGGCAGTGTAGGACCCGAATGGACCCTTAGGGATTGGAATTCTCTACCCCAAGGACTTGCTGTAGTCTGTAACTCCTTAAAGGATAACTTGGCCTTAAGAGGTTCACTTCGGCCTTGAGACAGTCACCTCAGCAACTGGACTGCCAACTAAGGTCTCGGGGTAGTTGGTCACCTCGGTCTTTTAGGGTGATCACCTGGATCTTCAGTCACTCTGGCCTTCTGACAGTCACTCTGGCCTCCTGACAGTCACTCTGGCCTCCTGACAGTCACTCTGGCCTTCTGACAGTCACTCTTGCCTTCTGACAGTCACTCTGGCCTTCTGACAGTCACTCTGGCCTTCTGACAGTCACTCTGGTCTTCTGACAGCCACTCTGACCTTCTGACAGTTACCTAAACCTTGTAACAGTCACCTGGATCTTGAGACAGTCACTTTGGCCTTGTAACAGTCACCTGGATCTTGAGACAGTTACCTGGACCTTGAGACAGCCACTTCTGCCTTAGAGTTTCCCAGTGTTTAGGATCGTCATTTGTGTCCTGGAAGTCACTACCACTGAGAACAACACCTAACACTTGATGCTTTACAGCTTTAGGCTCACCACCTATGACTTGCAGCTCCTCACCCTTGAAAAAAAATCAGACCAAGTGTGTGGACTCTTAAACCTTGAAATAATTGGTCAAGCTTCAGGTCTGTTCAACACTGAGGTGGCCAACGCTTGAGTGATCACACGAGTTTTGTATCCACTCCATTACGACAGAAGCGGACGAGACAAGAGGACGTCCCCATGCAACGAGGAGCGGCGTCTCCCTTCCCACCAGCTTGTGATCACGCTCAGGCCCCAAACAACGCCTGCAGTCGCGGGGTCAAGTAGGTGCTCATTAATCCTTAACTGGAATCCAAAAAATAGCTTAACGAGCAAGCTGAGAGGACAAGAAAATGTTCAACCTACTCTCCTTTCTGTTTCCCAACCCGTAAACCTCCTCCTCTTCCACCCACTTCCCCAGCAGGACCTCGTCGAGGGGCGCCGACACGTAGCGTCTACCCCCTTGCGCACCGTAACAAGAGCCTGAAACAAGTGAGTTATAGTTTGCGGGATGAAGCAGACAGTAACAAATGGTGGTGGGCGTCTCGTCCGGTCCTCTTCAATGACACGCTGTTCTCCCATGACTCGCCAGTGTGGTCCCCTGCCCAAGACAATGCTTCTCTCACGTGCCCGACCTCGCCTGCTGCTGCCGTAGTCTGGTCCCTCCCCAGCTGGCCGGTAAAGGTGGTTGTAGCATCCACACTCTAGCCGGTAATGAGTCACGTTTAAAGAAACTGTTGCCTTTTTCCCTCGGCCGCTCTTGATAACCACTCCCCGAGAATAAACTCAAACATAGAATGAATTCCCAGACTCGAAATGTAAAGTTCACCCTCACCAATTATTCTCACGGTCCTACGGGTGAAATTGTAGTGGTTGTGGTAGTGGTGGTAGTAGTGGTGGTGGTAGTGATAGCAGTAGCGGTAGGTCAGATTGTAGTAAACAAGATGAAGATGGGCAACGAAGAATCTTAGCGCCGAAAAAAAAATACCAATTCACCAAGTCCTACAAGAGAAACACTGAGGGGTGAAGGTGGTCCACTCTCCACAGGTGTTGAGTTCTCCTGGGATACTTGACTCTCCGTAAGTGCCACAGGTTTATTCATACCCACACCTCCCTATCTCATCAACACAACATTACAGAATACCCACACAGTTACAATAATATCCACGGGTCCTCCCACACATACCAACTAAAACACTCTATTATTTCACACGTGAGGCCACACATACAGTTACACACATTATACGGTCGATTATAACTTACCACCTAGAATAACAACGCCAGTGGTCGGGTGTCCGTAGCCCGGGGAACAAGGACAGTGTGTGTGTGTGTGTGTGTGTGTGTGTGTGTGTGTGTGTGTGTGTGTGTGTGTGTGTGTGTGTGTGTGTGTGTGTGTGTGTTCCTGAAAGTGAAAATGCTGATAAAGATTGATAAAAGAAGAGGAAAAAATAGGATGAAGATGAGGAAAGAAAATATGAAGTAGACAGAGAAAAGTGGTAAACTAAGAGTAGCAAGAGGAAGGGAGAAGGAGAGAGGAGGAGGAGGAGGAGGAGGAGAGAGGGTGAGAGAGGAGGAGGAGAGAGGGGGAGAGAGAGAGGAGTAGGAAGAGAGAGGAGGCAGGTTCACCCAACACGTCTATGGCAGGAGCCGGGGTTTTACATGGACGTCAGGACACCATCGTCACCATCCACCACACACAGAATCACTGACCTGAAACAGTTCATTCACACACACACACACACACACACACAAACACACACACACACACACACACAGATGGGAGTGGGAGATTTCAACGCGGCAGCAGAGAGTAATCCTTCTAGATGGTGAGCCACAGGGAGCCAGTTAGGTGGATCTCTCTCTCTCTCTCTCTCTCTCTCTCTCTCTCTCTCTCTCTCTCTCTCTACCATAACCTCATTAACCCAAAACACCAATAACTCTCTCTCTCTCTCTCTCTCTCTCTCTCTCTCTCTCTCTCTCTCTCTCTCTCTCTCTCACTAACCACACATCATTCTCCACAGTCCAGTCGTCGGTGTTCATGGTATATCATTATGTTATCCTCGGGCTGTGAGGTAACGCAGCAGCCACACGTCAAAGGTGTTTCCCCTCATCACTCAACAACATGTGACTCACCTGTCTCCCTCTTCCCTCTTCTTCTCCCTCTCCCTCCTCTCCCTCTTCTTATTTTTCTTCCTCCCTCCTCTGTTTCTCATTCCCCTCCCTCCCTTCTCTCCCTCCATCCCTCCCTCCCTCCTCTCCCTCCATCCCTCCCTCCTCTCCCTCCATCCCAGCTCTCCCTCCCTTCCTCCCTCTCTCCTCTCCCTCCCTCCATCCCATTACGATCGGGGTCATTAAACATAATTTAATATCAATTAGTATATTTTCTAATAACAGTCTGATGACGCTCAATGGTACCCAGGATGACGTGATGTAGATTTAGTCAATATTTATACTGGTGTAAAATGTGAGTTTATTTAGAACCAATATCCCGGCTGTAATTAAAACGCCCGGCTGATTAACGTAGAAAAATAAACCGGATGTTTTTGTCTCTCCCGGCAGCCTCCCCGGGGGGGCTTTGGGAACGACGCCTGTTTTTTGTTCATGTGTCTGTCTGTCTGTCTGTCTGTCTGTCTGTCCGAGTATAGTGTCAACACGATAACTTGAATAAACAGTATTAGATTTTAACCAGACTCAGTGTTTGTACGTGTCAAAACAAGATCATACACACACACACACACACACACACGTATAAAGCCCCCCCCCCTCCCCCCCACCCCCCCACAGGACATCATTAAGCATCATTACCTAATACTTAACTGCCCTTTCAACATGTAATATCCGTCCAACTCACCGATACTCATCCAAGCGGCCAGAATTATGACCACTGCTTAACCCGACCCACCGTGCGTTCACTTCTGCTGCACGTTCACCTTTTTTTATGATGAGTTTTTTTTTCTCGTACGTTCTTTTGTGTGTGTTTTTTTTTTAAGTTGCGTTCAGTTTTTATGGGGTGGGAGAGAGAAGAAGGGGGGGGGGGTAGAAGAAGAGAGGGGTAGAGGGGGGAGAGGGGAAGGGAGCGTTCATTTCTCCTGCTCTTCCCTCAGCTTGTGTCTCCTTCTCTTGTGGGTTCACTTTATCTCGCCCTCCCCCCACCATCTCGCGTTCACTAATGTTAAACCTCCACTGAGCGTTCATCTGTCACACTGTGCGTTCATCTGTCACACTGTGCGTTCATCTGTCACACTGTGCGTTCATTTATCTTTTCACACTATGAGTTTATTTCTTACGATGCTCTCCCCTCCCCCCTCTCCTCCCCGCTCGATGGTACCATACCTCTGCCCTGCCCCATACTACCATGCCTCTGCCCTGCCCCATACTACCATATCCCTGCCCTGCCCCATCACATCGTACCCTTACCCAACACCATGGTACCCTACCCTACCCCACACCCAATGGTACCGTACCCCGTAGCGTGGCCGTACGTACCCTGCCCTACAAGACCGTAACTCACCAGCGCCCGGCGTGGTACGTTGTGCCCTCGTAGTTGTCCAGTCACATTCTTACACGCCACTCCCATGCCCACACGCCACTCCCATGCCCACACGCCAGTCTCACTTACCACGCCTCCCCCCCCCCCCCTCCACACACATACACAACTGTTTAATGGTTCGGGAGGCGATCGTCACTTTCGTCAATGGCAAACGACACCAATGGCGATCAAAATGCTATGACTCGCCTTTACATTTACCCAAGAATAAACAAATAGATACATAATTCATAATTTTCATCTGTAATTTTCTCCTTAATACAGCCGAGGCCTTTTGATACAGTGACCTAGTTTCCTTGTGTTGCTGTAATATTCATCAAATTACATAAATTACATGTCCTTGTAAAGTCTGATGTCTTCTTGGCCAACAGTATTTTTTGAAAAGTTGGGTCGTACAGACGTAAGGACGCACAGACTGACGAATCGATAAGGGAGACACTAAACGCCTTTCCTCATCGTCGGCGGGGAATAAAAATTAAGAAAGAATACAACCATACACCTCTAGACATTCACAAACACGAAGCATACACCTCTACACACACACACACACACACACACACACACACATACCTAACACACACCTGGACATGACCCAGCACCACGCAAATCACATGCTTGCTCTAAACACTTCATTATGACAGGAGGGCAACACATCCTGGTTCCTCCCTCCAGGTGTTGCACAGAAACACACACACACACACACACACACACACACACACACACACACACACACACGGACTCATAACAATCCAGAGTAAAAATATAAATACTATAAACATCAAAATCTCATATATTGACCACCATCAATAAAACTAAACTTAACAAAAAAAGAAATAAAAAGTACTCGTATTGTAAAAAAAAAATCATAAATTGAAGAAAAAAAATATTACTACATATAAGAACAGGAAGGAGGATGGGCCAGGTGACAGACTATACCTCAGTCTCACCTCCACCATACTGCAGTGAGGTGCGGAGCCCATACAGCCAGGCCATCCCCGCTGCTCACTGACACACCTTTATAGACCCACGTAGCAACGCCGATTATGTTACGATTCGATCCGCAATGGAACCCCGCAAAAGATGCCGATCTCCCGAATGTGTACAATTGATCTTTTCCTCTCATTGTCCTCAGAGTTTTCCTTCTTGTTACTGCTTTTCTAAATCGTTCCTCCTCCAAGCAGGGAGAACTGGTCCACGGGGAGGGGGGAGGGGGAGGCAACTCAGCAGGACTAAGTACAAGAAGATGCAGATCTGCTGTCGAACGAATTGCTGTGAGTGTTCAACTGTGGGATACAGTCAGGCGGAGAACTCTTCATATTTCTTCCCAGTGGTGGGGCGTGTTCGGGTCACTACGCTATATTGCACTCCGTTAAGGTAAGTGATCTCCAGATTGCACTATAGTGAAGGCTGACGGCTCAGTTATTTTCACCGCGGCGTCGTGGGTCGGTCGGCGCGGCGTTGTTATCCCCATTTGTTAACACTTTGCTTTATCTTAAAATTGATGATGAACCTGTCAGTAGTGATTACCTGGCATTGTCGGCATCAGGTGAGGGCGGTCTATGGCCTAGTTTATAGCGGGTACTAACGTCTACAGCAGCCGAGTACAGCCGGATACTAAGGTCTACAGCAGCCGAGTATAGCGGGTACTAACGTCTACAGCAGCCGAGTACAGCGGGTACTAAGGTCTACAGCAGCCGAGTACAGTAAGGCAGCAAGGTACACAAAGGTACCTCTGAATACACATTAGGGTACAACCGAGTCCAGAATCCTACGCGACACAATAGAATACCCGAGAGTACACACCAAACCAAGGTACAGCAGGGTACAAATGAACCCCAGGCTACAACGAGATACAATAAGATACACGAGAGTACGTTCGGGTCCACGGTACAGCGGGGGTATAAATCAATGCCAGACTACAACACGGTACAGTCAAATACACGAGGGTACGCTTGGGTCCACGACGCGAGAAGAAGTACTACACCATTACCATCTCCAGCACAAGAAGACTTAAGCAAACCTACCCAACCGTCGTCCCAAATAGGGCAAGGGAGAGAGAGAGAGAGAGAGAGAGAGAGAGAGAGAGAGAGAGAGAGAGAGAGAGAGAGAGAGAGAGAGAGAGAGAGAGAGAGGTCACATTATAAGCCGATGTAAGACGCTTCAACAGAAAAGGGAGACAAAAGACGAGCAACAAAAGGGACACATAGACTGTTGTGCCGTTTGAGGAGAATTGGCGGGTCCCCTTGATCCCGTATCGTCTCTGCAGGGGGTATGGTGAAGCGCCTCGACCACTCCCCCCTTCACCCTCCCTCCCACCATGAGTACACCCCCCTTCACCCTCCCTCCCACCATGAGCACACCCCCCTCCCCTCCCTCCCACCATGAGCACACCCCCCCTCCCCTCCCCCCTAGTTCATCGCCTTCAATAGCATCTTGTTGTATTTTATCTAACATGTTAATTTGTTAAAAGAACGCATACAAGAAATAGCTACTACCATTAAGTGGAAGATGTTCTCATTTGCCATTAGAAGTGAAGAGCATTAATGTAATGGGGAAATAAATTACCCCAGTAGGGATCCACCAGCCACCGCCTGCCTGCCTGCCTGCCTGCCTGCCGTAGCCTTCCTTTCTTCTTCTGTGTATCTAAATATGTTAAAGTCTACGATCAAAACAACGCAGATAATATTCCTTGCTTAATAAAACACCCCTTAAAGCACCCCCCTAAAACACCCCCTAAGATGCCCCTTAAAAACCCCCTAAAACATACAATCTCAAAATACATTCCTTAAACCCCCCTAAAACACCCCCTAAAAATGCCTCCTAATAAAACTCCCCTAAACCCCACTTAAAAAAAAACACCATATTGTCCCCTAAAAAAACAACGAAAAAACCCAAAAAAATTACCCCCTAAAAACACACACACACACACACACACACACACACACACAACACACACACACCACACACACACACACACCACACACACACACACACACACACCACAACACACACACCACACACACACACACACACACACACACACACACACACACACCACACACACACACACACAACACACACACACACACACACACACACACACACACACACACACACACACACACACACACACACACACACACACACCACCCACACACACACACACACACACACACACACCACACACCACACACACACAACACACACACACACAACACACACACACACACACACACACACCACACAACACACACACACACACACACACACACACACACACACACACACACACACACACACACACACACACACACACCCATGGCTAAGTGGAGTCCTACACTGGTGCAGGATTGCGAGGCGGTCCACATCCTACAGCACACAACACTGTAGGATTGGAAGGAAGGATAGTCGTGGCAATTTTTTCGACACTTTCTTCTCATTGTCTTAGCACTTTCCCGACACTTTCTACTTGTCATCTGAGCACTTTTTCGATACTTTCTCCCCATTGTTTTAGTACTTTCCCGTTACTTTTTTCTCGTCACTTTCTACAATTGCTTTGGCACTTTCCCGTCACTTTCTACACTTGTCTTGGCACTTTCCCGTCACTTTCTACACTTGTCTCGGCACTTTCCCGACACTTTCTACAAATGCTTTGGCACTTTCCGCCACTTTCTACACTTGTCTTGGCACTTTCCCGTCACTTTCTACACTTGTCTCGGCACTTTCCCGTCACTTTCTACACTTGTATCGGCACTTTCCCGCCACTTTCTACACTTGTCTTGGCACTTTCCCGCCACTTTCTACACTTGTCTTGGCACTTTCCCGTCACTTTCTACACTTGTCTTGGCACTTTCCCGTCACTTTCTACACTTGGCACTTTCCATCACTTTCTACACTTGTATCGGCACTTTCCCGTCACTTTCTACACTTGTATCGGCACTTTCCCGTCACTTTCTACACTTGTCTTGGCACTTTCCCATCACTTTCTACACTTGTCTCGGCACTTCCCGCTACTTTCTACACTTGGCACTTTCCATCACTTTCTACACTTGTATCGGCACTTTCCCGTCACTTTCTACACTTGTCTTGGCACTTTCCCGTCACTTTCTACACTTGTCTTGGCACTTTCCCGTCACTTTCTACACTTGTATCGGCACTTTCCGTCACTTTCTACACTTGTCTTGGCACTTTCCCGTCACTTTCTACACTGAGATGAGATGTTGCTATGATGGGCAGAGAAGGGGGACCAGAAGGCTTGCTGAGGCACTCCTAGGAGATGCTGAGTACATCTGGGGAACACCTAGGAGCCAAGACCTTGCTAGGACACTGCTGCTGAGGAAGGATCCCAGCACACGAACATGGAACTGAGACAAGTGTGAGCTGGGAGGGGGGAGGGGGGGGGGGTTAAGTAAGGTAAGAACAACAGCTGTGGTTGGGTAGTTAAGGTAGTACCACACGAACAACAGCTGTGGTTGGGTAGTTAAGGTAGTACCACACGAACAACATCTGTGGTTGGGTAGTTAAGGTAGTACCACACGAACAACAGCTGTGGTTGGGTAGTTAAGGTAGTACCACACGAACAACAGCTGTGGTTGGGTAGTTAAGGTAGTACCACACTAACAACATCTGTGGTTGGGTAGTTAAGGTAGTACCAAACGAACAACAGCTGTGGTTGGGTAGTTAAGGTAGTACCACACGAACAACAGCTGTGGTTGGGTAGTTAAGGTAGTACCACACGAACAACATCTGTGGTTGGGTAGTTAAGGTAGTACCACACGAACAACAGCTGTGGTTGGGTAGTTAAGGTAGTACCACACGAACAACATCTGTGGTTGGGTAGTTAAGGTAGTACCACACGAACAACATCTGTGGTTGGGTAGTTAAGGCAGTACCACACTAACAACAGCTGTGGTTGGGTAGTTAAGGTAGTACCACACGAACAACAGCTGTGGTTGGGTAGTTAAGGTAGTACCACAGAACACTTATGGCGACGCTCGCTTTGTTGGACGATGGTGCTGCCAGCTGGAGGGACCATGAACCCATACGGTGCACATACTCATAATGAACACAGAGCGTACACACGATGAGTAGAAATTCAACCATACCCTTGGTTGAGTGTGAGAGAGAGAGAAAGAGAGAGAGTCACACCTGAAGCCACCTTGCACCATCCTCGTGTACCCCTTATGGGCGTGTATTGAGTCTCACCTGAGTTAGGGGCGGAAGAGCCTCCTCTCCTTGTTTTACGTGCTAAAGAGCCTCATAAACCAGGCCAAGCACACTACTCAGGGCCCCAGCACCGACCTCGGCTGTCAAGTGACCTGCATTGACGAGCTCCAACCCTCCCCCGTCAAGCTAAGGAGGGGAGGGAGGGGGGGGGGAGGAGGGAGGGGGAGGGGGGAGGGGGGGAGGGGGGGGAGGGGGAGGAGGGAGGGGGAGAATAGATGACAGGCTCTTGTCTCAATACCCTCCTCCTTCTCTTTCTTCTTCCCTCTACCCTCCATCGTTAAGCTAAGGAGGGAAGAAGGAAGGAGGGAGAGAGGGAGGGAGGAAAGGAGAAGGAAGAGAAGGTGGGAGGGTGAGAATAGATGACAAACCCTTGTCTCACTTCCCCCTCCCTTCTCCCCCTCTCCAACCACAACCCTACCCCTACCCCCCCCTCCCACAACACCTTAAATCACAACTCGACTGCCACCAACACTGAGTTACAACCCTCCTTCCCTACCCCCTCCTCCCGCCCCCCACACAAGCCAACACCATTGACAGCCAAATACACCCTTAACGTTCTTTAATTTACTGCCTATGTTTGCTGTGCTCCTCTCTCTCTCTCTCTCTCTCTCTCTCTCTCTCTCTCTCTCTCTCTCTCTCTCTCTCTCTCTCAGTGTCATGTTCAAGCTGGCATAATCACGGGTCATATTCACATTAATATTTCACTCATATTCCCTGTCCATATCATATGTGGGTGTGTATACAGGTATATGTACGTAATGGGTAGTTTTAATTACACACACACACACACACACACACACACACACACACACACACACGTCACCATAAGGGCTGTAACGAGTTTGTCATAAGAACATATCGAGTCACCCTCCTCCCTCCCTCTCCCTCTTCACAAAAGACTCTCTACAAATAACTTTCTCTTGGGCATAATATAGACATTTTTCCTTTTGTTTACTTTCATTTATGTTTATGCCTGTTTATTTTTATTTATTTTTTATGCCTTCGTAATGTTGACTTTCTAATAGGAATTTTTTGAGGCGTTTTTATTTATTTTTTATTACTTTTTTACTTGATAAGTTTCATCCCACACACACACACACACACACACACACACATCGCTCACGCACGCCACCCACCTGGCTTTGTGGTCCTGTCACACATGATGCATGGACGACGCTGTTTATAAAGAATTAAACAGTGTGGGAGATGACCAGGAAAAGTGTGTGTGTGTGTCCGCCCCTAAGATTATGTCCACCTCTCTCTCTCTCTCTCTCTCTCTCTCTCTCTCTCTCTCTCTCTTTGACTCACTCCAACCTTTCTCTTCTCTCCCTTAGCCAAACCAACCCAGAGAGAGAGAGAGAGACAGAGGAATGTACTATAATATAATGGCATAAAATTGCTTCACATATTTATCTTGATTCTCATTATCTGTGGCGGCTGGAACATTCAACCCCTCCCCACCTCCTCCTTCCCCTCCCCCCACACCACGAGAACATACCCCTCCTCTCCCCCCCACACCTCCACCACGAGAATATACCCCTCCTCCCTTCCCCCCCCCACCACTAAGACATGCCATCACCAACTCCAAGATGTCTGAAGAAGGTGAACGGCGGTGCTTTTAAGACGTTTTATCCGTGAAGATATTTGGCAGCCAACCGGAGTTACGTCTCAGGAATGACTGAAGGACATTTTTTTTTTAAACAGCTTTTTTTGGATAACTAATCAAGAGGTATGGCTGAGGTACTTTGGGGGAGGATATTAAGAGGCACTGAGTATTTATCCTACACACACACACACACACACACACACACACACACACACAACATATCCCCTCACACATTAACACCACACACACAAACACACACATCACCTCCCCCCACTCACACATCACCTCCCCCCACTCACACATCACCTCCCTCCCCACACACATCACCTCCCTCCCCACACACATCACCTCCCTCCCCACACACAAAACCTCCCCTCACACATCACCTCCCTCCCCTCCCACATCACCTCCCCTCACACATCACCTCCTCCCCACACATCACCTCCCCCACCTCCCCTCACACATCACCCCCCTACACATCACCTCCCCTCACACATCACCTCCCCTGACACATCACCTCCCCCACCTCCCCTCACACATCACCTCCTCCCCACACATCACCTCCCCCACCTCCCCTGACACATCACCTCCCCCACCTCACCCCACACATCACCCCCCCCCACACATCACCTCCCCCACACATCACCACACACCTTCTAGACGTGGTCTCCGTGGTTCACCTCCTATTGTCCACCTAAGGTAAGCATTCTCAGGCACATTGTTCTGTTTCACTGTCCTCCTCACTGTCGCTCATCATACATATAAATTGATACTGTGGGCCGCGCCTCAATGGGTTAGGTTAGGTTAGGTTAGGGTTAGGTTAGGTTTGGTTAGGGTTAGGTTAGGGTTAGGTTAGGGTTAGGTTAGGTTTGATCACCAGTCTAGAGCAGGGTAAACAATAACCTGTTGTTGTTATTATTTACATAACCTTAAACTATTGATGTAAACAAAAAGAAAAACAGATTAGATAAGATACATACATACACACATACATACACACATACATCCATACATACACACATACATACATACATAGTGACAGGTAGACAGATACAGTAGATATATACACAGACAAAGACAAACACACAGACAGAAAGACAGAAGAAAGACGGAACTCATTCACACTGTCTATCCACTAGGGCGCCGATCACACACACAGGGCCAAGAGTGTGGTGGAGAGGGCCTACCTGACACCCTTTACGGCGCCACTATAACGCCACATACAAATTACACTTATTTAACGGTGGGTGCAACGTGAGGGCGGAGGACAGTTACTTGGTTGTCAAGAGAGGTAGTCGGGCTGGTGGGGGGATGGGGGAGAGGGAGGGGGAAGAGGAGTGTCATCTGCATACAGTACTTGGGGGGAGGGGGGATGGGGGTGTCATCTGCATACAGTACTTGGGGGGAGGGGGGATGGGGGTGTCATCTGCATACAGTACTTGGGGGAGGGGGGATGGGGGTGTCATCTGCATACAGTACTTGGGGGTAGGTGAGAGAGGGGGGGGGCGGGGGATAGGAGGGGTGAGGAAGGCGGTCATCTGAATACAGTCCTCGAACGCGAACAAAATATTAAATTCCTTGGGGTTATTGTTGAGAAACTTAGCTGGAGAAACCACACACAAGCCATTCACAGTAAAGTCAATAAACAGTGTAGTGTCATGTATCACACTCGACAGTCACTCACTCTCACAGTGATGAAAGAAATCTATCATGATCTTGTTTACCAACACCTGATACACTGTCACACACTATGGGGGCCTCTGGCTCTTCAAAAACACAATCCCTGGTTACTGCACAAAAGAGAGTTGTGCGGACAACGACCTACTTGAGAAAAACATATCACACAAACGATCAATTTACTGAACTGAAAATGTTAAAATTCGAGGATATTAACACCTACTGCTGTGACCTTTATTTACAAATCTGTCAATCACTTGCTTGACAATAATTATTTCCAGTTCCGGAATAATGAGAGATACAACTTAAGACACCCAGAGCTACTAAGACCACCCCCCATGAGCTCCTCTCAGTCCCAGACCTCCATAATATATCATGGTGTGAAGGTGTGGAACAACTTACCCCCACCCATCAGAGCAAAGACTACGCTCCCTTCCTTTAAATCATCTTTTAAAAAATATCTATTGTCTAAGTATTAATATATTTTGTAATACCTAGTTTATAAACCTGTTTTTACTGTACCACCATAACTGTTTTATCAGAAATTATCATGTAGACAGATAAGAGGTTAACATTTGCAAAGGTGTATTGCCAACTAGACATAATCCTGACAGCTCTGTCCCCTTGTTCCACCTTAATACAACCCATGTTGTGCTGCTTCCCTCCCTTATCATATTTATGTTTTTCAATTGTCACTATAAATTATGTATATACTTATAATATAAATGTAAAAAACTATTTATAAAATAAATAAAATAAATAAATATTGAAGTGATAACCGTGGTAACATTCTGATATGTTCTTACTACCACCATGCTATTGTACTATTCCAGATGTTACTAAATGTTACATAATACTTCCTTGAGATAAATGTATAGTATATATCAGGTGCCTACAGGAGAGCTCAGGTTCTCAACTGGCTCAGCCATGTTAATATTGTTATTATTATCCACTCTGTATGTGTGTTCTTCTGGCTAAATAAACTGTTTCAATGTCAATATCAGTACTTGGGGAGAAGAGGGGAGGGGGAGGGGGAGGGGGAGGGATCATCTACATACACTAATTGGGGGCTGGCGGGTGGGGGTGGGGAGGGGGGTTACAAGTCTTGCAGGACTATACGTTTAATATTTTCTTGTAAATGGAGATGTAACAAAGCATTTAAATGGCTTAATTAGTCTACAGGTTCTCAAACGACCATAATTTCAACATTGTCTCGTTAAATGGAAACAAAGGAACGCATTTAAATGACTTACAACGAATGATCTGACTCGTAAGTTAACTCGTAAGTAAACACATGCCAACTCACACTACAGATTCTCGTACCTGGATGTGAGGCAAAAGATAAAAAGAAGAAGAAGAAGAAGAAAGGAAGGAAAAAAAAATGGGAAGATGAAAGAAAAAGTAGCAAACGGAGAGACTTTAAAAGGGAAAAGGAAAGAACAAAAATAAATATAATATAAAGGAAAAGAAAATAAGATGAATGAAAAAAAAAGATGAAAGAAGATAAATTAACGGAGATAAAAAGAAGGAAGAGATATATGGGGGGGGGGTAGAGCGGGTGTGTAAAGAGTGAGGGGTATACAGGTGTGTAGAGTGAGGGGTATACAGGTGTGTGAGTGTAGCAGGTGTGTAGAGTGAGACTTACAGGTGTGTGGGTGTGTAGGAGTAGCAGGTGTGTAGAGTGAGGGGTGTGTGGGTGTAGCAAGTGTTTAGAGTGAGGAGTGTGTGGGTATAGCAGGTGTGTAGAGTGAGAGGTGTGTGGGTATAGCAGGTGTGTAGAGTGAGGGGTGTGTGGGTGTAGCAGGTGTGTAGAGAGTGGTGGGTTCGTGCGACACCTGGCGGGCAATGAGGTGTGTCTATGCCAGTCAGGTACACCCACACACACACCTTCCCTCCCCCACCCCGACCTCCTGGCCTCACTCCTCCCTCACACTTCACCCTCACACTTCACCTTCACAGTTGTACCTCACACTACACCCTCACACTTCACCCTCACACTTGTGCCTCACATGGTTTAGTGAGTCATTTTCTCGTCAATAAGTGAGTATGTGTGTGGTTTCGAACCCTGGAAGCCATGTTACCCAGTGGTGTTTAAAGACTCAAGTGCCAAGTCGCTGAACCAAACTTGAAATGGTGGGCGTTGGAGGAGTAGTGGGCGTGTGGGTGGGCGTGTGGGTGGTAGAAGACGAGAGGATAATGGGTGGGATAAAGATGAGGGCGGGCGGTGGATGGTGGTAGTGGGTGTGAAGTTGGACCTTGAGAGAGCAGGCGTGTAGGTGGAGGAGGAGGAGGAGGAGGAGGAGGAGGAGGAGGAAGATCAGGAAGGTGTGGAGATGGAAGGAGGAGGAGGAGGAGGGTCGGGAGGAGGAGGAGGAGGAGGAGGAGGAGGAGAAGAAGAAGGAGGAGGAGGAAGGCGTGGAGGGTAGGAGCTTCAGTGATCATCTTTTGTAAGGGACGAGTCCACTGCCCTACTGTCGTTCACCCACACCAACCCCCTGCTACCCACACCACCCACACGCCCACCCACCTACCCCTAATCCAAATTACCCCCCATCCACTCACCCATCATCCACTTGTTCACCACCCATCCCCTCATCACCACCACCACCCAATCACCCTGTGCTTACTACCCGTCACCCACCCAAACCCACCCACTTACACACACCCATACACCTATCCACTTACACACACCCAAACCCACACACACACACACATAAGTGAAGAAAAGGTCTAAAGATCAACACATATCAAGGACTTCACACGACGGAGACGCAGAAGGAGCATCACAACATATAACACATTGCCTGTAGTAGTTTAGTGAGCCTAGTGACGAAGTTAAAGTCGGAGGGGACAAGGTGTTGAGAGCCTTCGATACATTATCCACTAACAGAATATCAACACCACTAATAAACCTGTAATCAGGACTGAGTTACCCGAAGGAGGATGTATAAAGATTGTAAATAAATAAAATATATATTAAATGGATATAGAAAGAGCGATTTTTTAACTCCACCAATACACTGATGAAACAGATGATAGGTGGCGCTGCAGTCAAGGGGCCTCAGCCGTCAGTTTATCATGAGGTAGTGAGGTTACCGAGTGTGACTTGACCACCTGCCTCCATGTCTGTATCTAATTGAATACCCTTAAATGCGATTAAATCTACCAAATTAGGTGTGTGTGTGTGTTGTGTGTGTGTGTGTGTGTGATCGGCACCGGAGGCTTCTGACAACAACAACATCACCATCACCACCGTCACCACCATCACCAGCAGGCACCAGAATTATTCATGAGGGTGATATATCTAGTGTTACTGACAAGAGGGTAAAAATCTGCAGGGAACAGCAACACAGCGAAGAATGGCAGCGGTACAAGACCAAGCTGACACCTGTTCTGTACTCGAGGCGAATACGGAGGAGGAACACCACCACTACTACTACTACCACCACTACTACCACCATCACTACAACTATCATCACTAATACTACCACCTTCACTACTACTACCACCACCACCATCACTACCACTATCATCACTACTACCACCACCATCACTACCACTATCATCACTACTACCACCACCATCACTACCACTATCATCATTACTACCACCACCATCACTACCACTATCATCATTACTACCACCACCATCACTACCACTATCATCACTACTACCACCACCACTACCACCATCACTACAACTATCATTACTACTACAGGCCTTCACTACTACTACTACCACTACCACCACTACCACCACCACTACCACCACCACCACCACCACCATCACCACTACTACCACCACCACCACCACATTAGACCTCTACCATAGACTCTCCTTTCCCTTTATTCCTCAGGTAGTGGAGTGGAGGAACAAATGCCTTGGTTGTTCCCTCCACTGTGTCTCTCAGCTGATGGGGGGGGGGGGGGGTGGCCCAAATGACGTCACCAATACGGAATTCTTTGAAAGTTTAAGAAACAACTATTAAAAACGACTGCTTAGCCCTTTAGGAATGGTGATTTAACCCCTTGAGTGTGGTGATTTAACCCCTTGAGTGTGGTGATTTAACCCATTGAGTATGATGATTTAACCCCCTTGAGTATGGTGATTTAACCCCTTGAGTATGGTGATTTAACCCCTTGAGTGTGGTGATTTAACCCTTTGAGAATGGTGATTTAACCCCGTGAGCGTGGTGATTTAACCCTTTGAGTATGGTGATTTAACCCTTTGAGCATGGTGATTTAACCCCTTGAGTATGGTGATTTAACCCCTTGAGTATGGTGATTTAACCCCTTGAGTATGGTGATTTAACCCCTTGAGTATGGTGATTTAACCCCTTGAGTATGGTGATTTAACCCTTGAGAATGGTGATTTAACCCCTTGAGTGTGGTGATTTAACCCCTTGAGTATGGTGATTTAACCCCTTGAGTGTGGTGATTTAACCCCTTGAATATGATGATTTAACCCCTTGAGTATGGTGATTTAACCCCTTGAGTATGGTGATTTAACCCCTTGAGTATGGTGATTTAACCCCTTGAGTACGATGATTTAACCCCTTGAGTACGATGATTTAACCCCTTGAGTACGCTAACAACTCTTAATATAGCCTCATTTAACCTTACTAAATTCAACTTAATCTAACCCAATGCAATCTAACTTGACGCCTCAAACTACCCCCAGACACACCTCAAACTACCCCCAGACACACCCCAAACTACCCCCAGACACACCCCAAACTACCCCCAGACACACCCCAACCCACCCCCAGACACACCCCAAACTACCCCAGACACACCTCAAACTACCCCCAGACACATCCCAAACTACCCCCAGACACACCTCAAACTACCCCCAGACACACCCCAAACTACCCCCAGACACACCTCAAACTACCCCCAGACACACCCCAAACTACCCCCAGACACACCTCAAACTACCCCCAGACACACCCCAAACTACCCCCAGACACACCTCAAACTACCCCCAGACACACCTCAAACTACCCCAGACACCTCAAACTACCCCCAGACACACCCCAAACTACCCCCAGACACACCCCAAACTACCCCCAGACACACCCCAAACTACCCCCAGACACACCTAACTACGCAAGAACTGTTTAGGGAGAGTTTGACAGCGAGACAGACAAGCGGTGCCGGCGGAGTCATCAACACCACTGACACGTTTCTCATAATTATTGAATATATAAATAACGTGGCCATGGTCACGCCTGAGTGAGTGACGTGTCGACTCCTGATTGGTCAAATAGCCGCCCTTCGAGACCCGGTTTCTTAGTTGAATACGAATGATCGCTCTTGACGGGAGCGTTAAGACACGTGACCAGATTTTGCCAAGAATCGGACGTATGCTGCGTTAGTGCGGCCTGCTCGGCTCTGACTGGGCAAAAAGTTCTCTCCGTGAGTGATTGAGGGAATGAACGTAAACTCTATTGGTCGTTAAAACATAGGAGCGTGTTCTAATTGGTCAATAAAACAATAAGGTGTACTTTGATTCGCCGATGATAAAATATGGTATGTTCAAATTGGCCGATTAAAATAACCAAACATTCTCAGATTAGTCGAAAAAATAGCATCGCGTGTTCTGATTGGTTAGTAAACTAGCATGACGTGCTGTGATTGGCTGATGAAAAAGGATGGCGCGGGTTGACTGGGTCGTGACGTAGAGTGCTTCCAGTTGTAGCTTGAGTGACTAATGACGCCTCTGATAATACCCAAGCCTTATAACCCCTCATAGTACCCGATGAAGGAATAATTTGGGCAGAATAATGGCATAAGTAGTGGTGGTTGGTGGTGGTGGTGATAGTTGGTGGTGGTGGTGGTTGGTGGTAGTAGTAGTAGTAGTGGTGGTGGTGGTGGTGTGGTATTGATGGAACCTCAACAGGTGAAGTGCTGTAACGTTATCTGAGCACCGTTACCTGGACGTACTGCTCCATTTCCTCCAACACCACTATCACCACCCCCTACCACCACCACCACCACCACCACAGGGCAGCCAACTCAGCAGGGAGGGAGGGAGGGAGGGGGGGAGGATGACGAGGAGGAGGAGGAAGAGGAGGATGACTTGGCCCGGTCAGCCCATTCCTCCCCCGATACCTTATCAGTTACGAGCGGAGGGCGCTACCGACACACCGGGTCCTGACGCATGTGTGGCTAACGGGTCCCTCTCTTGTGGTTACGGCGCTCCTCCTAGACCAATATCGGTCTTCTAAAACGAACCTCGGTCATCATAAACGAACCTTGGTCTTCTAAAACGAACCTCGGTCATCATAAACGAACCTCGGCCATCATAAACGAACCTCGGCCATCATAAACGAACCTCGATCATCCTAAACAAACTTCGGTCAACTGAATCAATGCCTGGGTCGGTCCATTAACTCGTGTCTTGATCTTTTAAAACGGGTCTCTCTGGGGGTCAGTGGGTGTACGCTGCCCTCGTGTCGTGGGTGAGACCGAAGGGGAGCTATCTTAAAATACCTCCATTTACGGGACAACTGCAGAAGGCGCACCGTCATAAATGCAACTAGCGCCAATAAAATGAACCTTTATACAATACTGTACCGAGACACCGTGGCCCCGAGATTACGAGACTCTGACACACACACACACACACACAAACACACACACACACACACACAAACACACACACACACACAAACACACACACACACACACACACACAAACACGCATCAGTCAGCCTCATACTATCACCGCCTATCGCGTTTATAGGGAGTCTCTCTCTGCAACCCCAAATACCTGTTCTGTCAAGTGAGATTCTCAAACACCCGTTAACTGTGACGATCCGTGACCCGTTCAACGAGTAAGTGAGTCATCTTGACACATTCAACGAGTATGTGGCATCCTCGTTAACCCGGTCAACGAGTTCATGACCCGGTCAACGAGAATTCTAACTTCCTTGGCTCGTAAAACGTGTAGTAGTAGTAGTAGTAGTAGTAGTAGTAGTAGTAGGGAATGTGGGATTTGTTAGGTAATGTAAGTAATATCTTTAACGAATTATTTTAGGCCCAAGACATCTCTTAAAGGGATGGGGGAGGGGTTGAAGGAGGAGGCGGGGTCGAAGGAGGGGAGGGGTTGAAGGAGGGGGAGGGGTCGAAGGAGGGGGAAAGGTTGAAGGAGGGGGAGGGGTCGAAGGAGGGGGAAAGGTTGAAGGCGGGAGAGGGGTTGAAGGAGGGGGAGGAATTGAAGGAGGGGGAGGGGTTGAAGCAGAGGAGGGAGTGGAGGGGGAGAGGGGGTGGGGGGGGGAGAGATGGGGCTAGTAGGAGGGTGGTGTAGCCTAAGTTGTGTAGGTTACTTGTGAAACTGTCAAAGGGAGAGAAGGAGGGGAAGGGGAAGAGAGCTGGCCGTGTGTGTGTGTGATAATGGCGACCTGCATGCTCGCCTCGCAAGCGAGCGGACCCGGGTTCGATCCCCGGGCAGGGTGAAACTACGGGCAAGTTTCTTTACGCCATTTGCCTCTGTCTACCCAGCACTAATTGGGGACCTGGATGTTAATCGATTTGCGGATCGTGTTCCAGGGTAATGGTTAGCCAGTGCAGTTGGCGAGTTGTCCGGGCTTCTCGGACTATTCCTTGATACTGGGTCATTAAACTCATTAACTCAGGGTGTGGTTGTTGTGTTGGCGAGAACTTCTACACCTTAAACCAATTCACGTCTAGGTGGCCCTTGGGTCAACCATTCCATTATATGTACAATCAAGGACAAAAGTCTTGTCGCAGTTTTGTCCGAAGATTAAATATAACTCGTGAAACATTATGAGAGCTCCCTACCACAAGGCAGAGCGCACCAAAAGTTTAGCCCTTCGGCATATGTTTTCACCAAATTTCACGACACGACTTTCGTCTTTCATTGTACAGCACCACCAGTGTCGTCTGTATTTATCCAACCAATGGGACCTGTATTTCTCGCTACACCGTTTATTATTATTATTACTATTTATTATTATTATTATTATTATTATTATTATTATTATTATTATCACAAGCACCAAATACTTTACAAAACAGTGAAATGAAATGTTGCGCGCAAACACCGTAGATTTATTGTGGCATTAATTTTTTCCCTCTCTCTCAAACACTTATAGCTTACTACACTATCACTTACAACCTTAAATCATGATTATACAAGTGTTATAATACAGTGGTTAAGGCTCAACACAGGTAGGGTAGCTACTTTTGTATTAAGATATTTAAAGGTAATAAAATGGCGGTGAAGGTGTGGCTATTGGAGGAGGCTGGAGTAGTAGTAGTAATAGTAGTAGTAGTAATCGTAATAGTAGTAGTAGTAGTAGTAGTAGTAGTAGTAGTTTCAGGGGAACAAGAGCATCAGCTTCAAAGCCGACAACAGTTGCAGATATTGACTATGAGGCAACAGTCACTGAATGCCGCATAGATCTGCAGCTCAACTAACTCAACACCGCTAGGGTAGCTACTTATGTATTAGGATAGTTAATTTTAAGGTAATAAAATTGCGGCGAAGGTGTAGCAGTAGTAGTAGTAGTAGCAGTAGTAGTGGCCAAAGTGATAAGTTGCAGCAACTGTTGCTGCAAGTACCAGAGAATTTGAAGAAAAAAGTAGCTATAGCGCAGGAGGTGGGTGTCTCGAACTGGTTAACCACGTTACCGATAAGGGCAAATGGTTTCAGTCTCAATAAACAAGAATTTACAGATGCCAATGCTCTAAGGTATGGTTGGCCAGTAGAAGGTTTGCCCTCCCAATGCGTGTGTGGCTCTTCCTATGACGGCGATCACGCCATGGTGTGCAAGAAAGGGGGCTTCATATGCATGAGGCATGACGAAGTAAGGGATCTCACAGCAAATATGTTGAAGGAAATCTGCCGGGATGTCAGGGTAGAATCGACCCTCCTTCCATTGGACGGTGAGAATTTCCAGCATAGGACTTCAAACACATCCAACGAAGCCCGTGTGGACGTCAGTGCTCGAGGATTCTGGACGCGGGGACAGTGAGCTTCTTTGACATCAGGATTTTTCATTCCATGGCCGCATGTTACCGTAACTTAGCTCTCGATGCTGCACACAGGAGGAACGAGAACGACAAGATAAGGGCATATGGGGAGAGAATTCAGAACGTTGATCAAGGCAGCTTCACTCCTCTAGTGTTCACAACCTCTGGTGGGATGGGACCAAGTGCAAGATGTTTCTACGCCAGAGTCGCGGAGTTGATCTCTGAACAGAAGCAGCAGCCCAGAGTTATGTTACAGCCTGGATGAGATGTCGACTGTCCTTCTCTCTCCTTAGGTTGGCTTTGCTCTGCCTCAGGGGAACGAGAGCATCGGCCTCAAAGCCGACAACAGTTGCAGATATTGACTATGAGGCAACAGTCACTGAATGCCGCATAGATCTGCGGCTCAACTAACTCAACACCGCTAGGGTAGCTACTTATGTATTAGGATAGTTAATTTTAAGGTAATAAAATGGCGGCGAAGGTGTGGCTATTAGGGGAGGCTGGAGGCCACGTTTAAAAAAAAAAAGAAGTAGTAGTAGTAGTAGTACCATGAACCAACAACTAGTAGCAGTAACCAGAAGTGTCATGAGCCAATTAAGTGGTAATGAGAGAGAGAGAGAGACGTTAGTTACCTTGTGTATTGTCGCAGGTAGTCGGGTTGGGAGGCCAGCAGGCGTGGTGCGGGTGAGGGGGCCGCTTCTTCACCCGCCGTCGTCGGAACAGAGGCTGGTAGCAGTACATGATGTCTTCTCCACGCACTACCTCCCTCCTCCTCTCACCAACACCACCACGGAGAGAGATCCACACACCACAGCCTCCACACCGTAACGACACAATCTCCACAACGTCCATACGGTCACATGAACGCCTCCACCCCCCTTCACTATCACCTACAATGTCCTTACAACCTCTACCACACCTTCACTACCCCGTCAGGAAGGTCCTCTGAGATTTAGATGTAAGGATATTATCACACACAGGTCCTCACACTAACATTATATTTGAGGTTCTTTTATTTTTTTCTCAATCACATTAATATTCCATTTACATTATATTTTCAGTACCTTTGAATGTATAACCTGAGATTCACACACGCGTCAATCCAAGAGTTCTTCATTGTTTTCATTCAGTTCATAACACAAGTTTTTTTCCTTTCTTCTTTCGTATCACTGTTTATAATGGTTCCAACACAACACAACACCTGAAATACGATTGATGAGTTATAGAAGACAGATACTACACGCAACACATTACCAGCAACACAACAACATAACGTACAATCGACGTAAATAAAGACGCATAAACACATTACCTACAAGACGTATATACAATAACATCAACACGAAGATGCACATACGTCACCCCTCTACCCCCCCCCCCCCCCATCCTCCTCATCGAAAACAAATAAACATCGTCACTCTTCATCCATTTTTAAAAGACCAAAAATTCCCTAAACTGAGGTTGGAAATTCTCTGATGGAAGAACACATTCCGGGTGGTAGTGACCGACATCTTGAAACCAAAATATTTTAATCTGATATTTTATTTAAATTTTTTTTTTTTTAAGATATTGAGTAAATTATTTGGTGTTAAGAGCTAAGGGAGGGAGATATGGAATGTACAGATACCAAAATGCGGTGGGTGTACGTTGGGATTTCCAGTGAATAATGAAGGAATGCGGTGGTCCAGGAATGATGGTCCACTAGAGTGAATAATGAAGGAAACTGGTGAGGGCCTGAGAGCACCAACGGGGCCAAGACGCGTAACTCGAGACAAAACGACGAAATCTTAGCCACAACTCGAGGGCTGACAACTCACGTCTGCCTCTCTACTAAAAACATCCTCCTGGGCTCTGATTGGTCGATAAAACTAATACCCTGGAGGTGAGTGGCTGGCTGGGTCATCGTAAGGGTAAACATCCTAAATGAGTTGGACTGAATTAAGAGCGCTCATATGGAGGCAGTATGTCACCTCAGAGGCCAATATGCCCAGTAATTCGGGCACAAATATGTCCCCGGCTAAGTGACCGCGCGCGAGCCCTGTTAAATCTTGTATGTGTGGTCACTCAGAGATAAACACGGCTATTCGGGGGAAGACAAGCGTCCTCCACTGTGGTAGATAAGGGCGGTAAACCAAGCTGGACGGGAGGGAAGGAGGGCCCCTAGTCGCGGGTGGCGGCAGGAGCTGGGTGGCCCTGGATAGGACTGGTCGGGCGGCTCCCGCGACATCCTACACCGCACGACTCCTTGATTTTTCAGATCCTGTCAGGATATTTTTTATATAAAGGGATTTTATAAGGCGAAGAGAGAGAGAGAGAGAGAGAGAGAGAGAGAGAGAGAGAGAGAGAGAGAGAGAGAGAGAGAGATGAGGAGATACGGGGAAGGATGCCGCAACCGCAGTCTGGGGAATGTTGAGAAAAGAGAGACAGAGACAGACAGTCAGACATACAGAGAGGCTGAAGATGTGTTCGGGGTGTCACAGTCTAGTATGTCCCGTGATACTGGGCTTGGTCAGTGTCGGGTCAGAGAGAGAGAGAGAGAGAGAGAGAGAGAGAGAGAGAGAGAGAGAGAGAGAGAGAGAGAGAGAGAGAGAGGAAGAAGAAGAAAGAAGGTTAACTCGTTTTTACGGTGTTTTGTGATTCAACACTAAGGGGTCAACCCAAAGGTCCAAAGGTGGCACGATACTGTTCGTGTGTGTGTGTGTGTGTGTGTGTGTGTGAGTGATGAACAAGGTAGATACAGAGAAATCCAACAGCGAGAGAGATTAGTAGGTGTCTTAAAACCAATTCATCAATACGTTAACGAAACACTAAGGTTCGTATCTATAGGAGAGGCGACGTTACCCAGCGTGTGAGAGCTCAGATGGATAATGTGGCTCACTTACCCTAGAAGAAAAAAAACAATAAAATAAATCCCAGAAGACGATGACAAAGTTCACCCCGGACCATTAATAAGCTTGAGTATAGAGCCAGAATAAGCTTGAGTATAGAGCCAGATTAAGCTTGTGTATAGAGCCACATTAAGCTTGTGTATAGAGCCAGATTAAGCTTGTGTATAGAGCCAGAATAAGCTTGTGTATAGAGCCAGAATAAGCTTGAGTATATAGCCAGAATAAGCTTGAGTATAGAGCCAGAATAAGCTTGAGTATAGAGCCAGAATATGCAGACTGTATTTGTAGTGTCTTGAGTGACGTAGAGTGAGGGGCGATATGATCAAGGTGTATAAATGGAAGTCGGGGTTAAAAAAAAAAATATATTTACTTATATAAACAAACGGACCTCAACTAAAATCCCTACAAGCAAACTCGTAGATTTAAACGTGAAAAAAAAGAAGAATAAACATTAACTTGGAAATAAACTTATGGATGAGTAAAAGAAATTATCCAAATCATTTATTAATTCGAACACGTTGTGAAACTTCATATAAGGACAAGACAAATATATGAGTGATAAGACTCGAGGGGTGTAGAAAGAACCGCCTAGTATGAGCCAATAAGCTGCAAAGTCCCCCCCCCCAACCCCCCTATCCTGTTATGTAACCGACCCTCGTAAGCAAATTCTCCTGTGATGGTGTTTATTTATTTTATTTATTTTTTTAATTTCAGAGACACACTGTTAGCGTCACCAGGCCATAAAACGGTTCCAAGAGGTAGTTGTAGTGTCAAGCCACCTGTGAACCCCCCCCCCCCCCCCCCCCCACCAGATACCACCTCTTGAGCACCTGTCCCCAGAGATGTTATGTCGTCACCACCCGGGGATGTGGACTCCGCCGTCGGGTTACTTAAAGAGCAGGAGAAGAAGGAGACGAAAGACTAATCAAACGGATAGAGAGAGAGAGAGAGAGAGAGAGAGAGAGAGAGAGAGAGAGAGAGAGAGAGAGAGAGAGAGTAACCTGTCATCTTGTGGTCAACAGCAGAGATCCGTGTCTTAGGCGGCCTTTCTCTCCTTCCCATTAAGTCAGTCACGACGGTAAATAGGCCTAGGAGAAAACCATTTAGTTGCTGGATGCTGCAAGATACCGTGGCAGGAGGCCGAGGGGGGGGGGGGAGAGGAGGGGAGGAGGGGGGTGGTGCGTAGGAAGCCGGGAAGGAGGAGAAGAAGGAGGAGGAGGAGGCCAGGGAAGAGACACTGTCGGCTGGCATCAGGGGCGTCACGAAGGACATTAACGTCGTGGCCGCCCAGTTATCGCCACAAACACCCTCTCCTACGTCTGTGCCACCCACCCAAGCCACCCACCCCACCCAACTTTAGCACCGACCCCGTCTGAGAGTTAAGACTAAAATGTAATAGCTGGTAACGTTGATGTGGCGCTGTGAGGCGAGGAGGGAGGATATACGACTGAGGGCGGGAATATGGGGAGGATATATGACTGAGGGCGGGAATATGGGGAGGATATATGACTAAGGGCGGGAATATGGGGATATATGACTAAGGGCGGGAATATAGGGAGGATATATCACTAAGGGCGGGAATATAGGGAGGATATATGACTAAGGGCGGGAATATAGGGAGGATATATGACTAAGGGCGGGAATATAGGGAGGATATATGACTAAGGGCGGGAATATAGGGAGGATGTACGACTAAGGGCGGGAATATAGGGAGGATATATGACTAAGGGCGGGAATATAGGGAGGATATATGACTAAGGGCGGGAATATGGGGAGGATATACGACTGAGGGCGGGAATATAGGGAGAATATATGACTAAGGGCGGGAATATAGGGAGGATATATGACTAAGGGCGGGAATATGGGGAGGATATATGACTAAGGGCGGGAATATGGGGAGGATATACGACTGAGGGCGGGAATATAGGGAGGATATATGACTAAGGGCGGGAATATAGGGAGGATATATGACTAAGGGCGGGAATATAGGGAGGATATATGACTAAGGGCGGGAATATGGGGAGGATATATGACTAAGGGCGGGAATATAGGGAGGATATATGACTGAGGGCGGGAATATAGGGAGGATATATGACTGAGGGCGGGAATATAGGGAGGATATATGACTAAGGGCGGGAATATAGGGAGGATATACGACTAAGGGCGGGAATATGGGGAGGATATATGACTGAGGGCGGGAATATGGGGAGGATATATGACTAAGGGCGGGAATATAGGGAGGATATATGACTAAGGTCGGGAATATAGGGAGGATATATGACTAAGGGCGGGAATATGGGGAGGATATATGACTGAGGGCGGGAATATAGGGAGGATATATGACTAAGGGCGGGAATATAGGGAGGATATATGACTAAGGGCGGGAATATAGGGAGGATATATGACTAAGGGCGGGAATATGGGGAGGATATATGACTAAGGGCGGGAATATAGGGAGGATATATGACTAAGGGCGGGAATATGGGGAGGATATACGACTGAGGGCGGGAATATAGGGAGGATATATGACTAAGGGCGGGAATATGGGGAGGATATACGACTGAGGGCGGGAATATAGGGAGGATATATGACTAAGGGCGGGAATATGGGGAGGATATATGACTAAGGGCGGGAATATGGGGAGGATATATGACTAAGGGCGGGAATATGGGGAGGATATATGACTAAGGGCGGGAATATGGGGAGGATATATGACTAAGGGCGGGAATATAGGGAGGATATATGACTGAGGGCGGGAATATGGGGAGGATATATGACTAAGGGCGGGAATATAGGGAGGATATATGACTAAGGGCGGGAATATGGGGAGGATATATGACTAAGGGCGGGAATATGGGGAGGATATATGACTAAGGGCGGGAATATGGGGAGGATATATGAGAAAGTAAGGGTGTAGGAATATACGTAGATTATACAGACGTCAACACAGTCTCTACATCGGTCAAGACGGAGGCCATTTTCAACACTCGATGAACCTGAGAAGGCCACCAAGGCCACCAAGGCCACCTAGGCCACCAAGGCCACCTAGGCCATTAAAGATCATGTCCCTCGAGCGGACAAGTTTTGTATAATCTGAATATTTGTGGATTTACTGAAAAAAAAATTGAATATTCCTGTATATTTCTCAACTTATTTTCAATGTTGAGTAACCTGCATTACTTGACCTGACCTGACCTAACCTAACCTAACCTAACCTGACCTGACCTAACCTAACCTAACCTAACCTGACCTAACCTAACCTAGCCTAACCTAACCTGACCTAGCCTAGCCTAGCCTAACCTAACCTAACCTAACCTAACCTAGCCTAGCCTAACCTAACCTAACCTGACCTAGCCTAACCTAACCTAACCTAACCTAACCTAACCTAACCTAACCTAGTCTAAGAACTCCAGTGAGGAAAATTAAATTATTGACTGAAAACTTAACATTTTCCGGACAGACAGACAGACAGACAGACAGACAGACAGACCAAGCCACCATCTCGTGCGTATGTTAACAAACTGGTAATGCTTCTCCCCGTGTGCCTGGAGACAGTCTATTATCTGTACAGTCTCTGAAAAACGCAGTTGGCTGGTTGCCCCACGTGTGTAATTTACATATAATGTTCATACTTTATTTTGGCCGCCACCAAACACCGCAGCCGCACAGCCGCCACCAAACACCGCAGCCGCACAGCCGCCACCAAACACCGCAGCCGCACAGCCGCCACCAAACGCCACAGCCGCACAATTAACTGTCCGTCACGCTCTCTCTAACTCAACAAAACCTTTATATAATTCTTAATATTTTTATCCCCTTCACCTTCCTCTACTCTCTCTTAGCTTCTCTGTTTGTTTATAGAGATGTACATTTATATCCGTGTCGTATTGATACCTTACACAGCCAGCACCGAGGAGTGTGTGGGAGGGTAGTGGGTCTTGTGTCCAGTGTATATTAATAAACTCCAGCGTGAGGCGCCTCCCTACACCACACCAAGCAACAGGGAAGGCCACACTTATCACCATACTCCACCGCTTTCCATGAATATCGCACTGGGAATCGAACCCAGTTTCCGCATTAAACATGTTTTTATCTAAGCCGGCAAGCACCAGTGATCCTGTCGAAGCTGATCAACCAGGCAGCCGGGAAATACCTGGACGCTAATTGAGAGTTAATAGATAAACATACGACTACTTTAAATGAGCATACATACATACATACATACATATAATAATATAATGGTTGTCCTTCGTGTAAGCAGGATGGCCGGCCCAAGGGCCACCTAGGCTTGAATTTGTTTAAGGTGTAGAAGCTGTCGCCAACACAACAACCACACCCTGAGTTAACGAGCTGCATGACCCAGTGTCAAGGAAGAGTCCAAGATTACCAGCCAACTCACCAACTGCACTGGCTAACCATTACCACGGACCATGATCGGCAAATCGATTAACATCCAGGTCCCCAATTACTGCTGGGTAGACAGGCATACAATAGCTTCAAACTAACTAAAAGTACACATACATGTACACGACTGACGTGAATTATTATAGCTTAAACTACTTAAATAACACTAAAAAGTCCACACACACACACACACACACACACACGCACACACACACACAAAAAAAAACAATGGCTCCCACTTAAAGCTAAGTGAGGTCTCAAGAACTGTGTCTAAGTGGGTGTGTATCTCTTAAGTGTCCTTCATTTAGTTATGGCTCTCTCTCTCTCTCTCTCTCTCTCTCTCTCTCTCTCTCTCTCTCTCTCTCTCTCTTTGCATTTACATATGTGCGTGTTTGTGTGCATGTGCCTCTGTCTACCCAGCGGTAATTGGGAACCTGGATGTTAATCGATTTACAGATCATGGTCCGTGGTAATGGTTAGCCAGTGCAGTTGGCGAGTTGTCCGGTCTTCTTGGATTGTTCCTTGACACTGGATCATGCAGCTCGTTAACATAAGCTGTGGTTGTTGTGTTGGCGACCACTATTATATATTATGTGTATGTGTTATAGGTGGTCTTGCTACACCATTCACACCACCATCACCACACATCACCCACCACACCATCACCACACATCACCACACCATCACCACACTCGTAACTTCACCAGTTCACTATGATTATTTCAATTGACATCAGAGACGAAACAGTTCATCTCACTCGACATAACACACAGTCAACACAGGCCACTGGTCGAAGGATTTACACGTGGATTTGCCAAAAAATAAACATAAACCAAAAAATAAATAAAATCTCACCAAACAGAATGATAACGATAGATAATGAAATAACAATAACGATAGATAATTAAATACAAAATGATAAATAAATGTAAATCACAGTACTCATAATACGTCACTCGCGGAAGAACACACGTGGTTTATCAAAACATCAACACACACGAAATTAAACCATTAAAACTATATTACACGAATATTAAAAATTAAAAGAAATAAAAACATCATTACTCGGGAAAATCTCTGGATGGTTTATAAACAGGCCAGGAATGGGATGGCATATGTGTGTGTGTATATATAAGACGGGCGGGAGCTTAACACGGGCAGGGCAGAGCGCGGCGCGGGGCGTTCAATCCTTCTCGCCGCCTGCTGGCCACTGAACCACTCAGAGTCCCAGACCAAGACAGTGTAGTGTGCCCACCACCACCACTACTACGACTACTACCACCACCTACCCCTCTCTTTGGCCCACCAGGACAACCACCATTACTACAATTATTACTATTATCACCATCCACTATCACCAACACTATTACTACTACGCTCCCATCACCATCACCACCATTACAACTACGCTCCCATCACCACAACTATTATTCCCATCACTATTTTCACCAC
>CAUDMG010001374.1:280000-380000 GCA_958450375.1 Homarus gammarus | reverse complement strand
CAAGAGAAGGGCATATGGGGAGAGAATTCAAAATGTTGATCAAGGCAGCTTCACTCCTCTAGTGTTCACAACCTCTGGTGGGATGGGACCAAGTGCAAGATGTTTCTACGCCAGACTCGCGGAGCTGATCTCCGAACAGAAGCCCAGAAGTTACGTCACAGCCTGGATGAGATGTCGACTGTCCTTCTCTCTCCTTCGGTCGGCTTTGTTCTGCCTCAGGGGAACGAGAGCTTCTGCCCCTACTCCGACAACTGCTGCAGATATTGACTATGAGGCTACAGTCACTGAATGCCTCATGGATCTGCGGCTCAACTAATTTAACACAGATAGGATAGCTTCTTATGTATTAGGATATCTAATATTAAAGTAAATAAATGGTGGCGAAGGTGTGGCTATTGGGGGAGGCTGGAGGCCACTATTTATAAAAAAAAAAAAAAAAAAAAAAAAAAAAAAAAAAAAAAAAGTAGTAGTAGTAGTAGTAGTAGTGGGCCCGGGCGGGCGTGGGTGTGTTGGGGTGCCTTCCCTGATCTAAAGTGTTAATGGTGGGGATATACTCAGTTTGTGGGAGCGAGAATTTCACAGTGTGTCGATGAATGTTGGATGTCACCTTGAGCATCGTCGCCGACAGCTGTTCTCATCCCTTACGGTAGTAGTAGTAGTTGTAGCATCACGGTAAGAGAAGGAGAGGTGAGGGCCTCCCAGACAAGTCCCTCAAGACAGACACAGACATAAACACCTTGAGGTCAAAAGGTTCAAGCCTCCAGGAAGGAATATCAGAGGACAATCTAAATTAAATGTCTGTCTGTGCCGCGTCGTAGGAAACATCCAGATATTTATGTATTTCACATTTTTATTTCATATTTATCTGGGGTGGGAGAGGAGGGGAGGGAAGGGAAGGGAAGGGAAGGGAAGGGAAGGGGGAGGTTGAGAGATGGGATGGAGGAATGGGGAAGGGAGGGTTTTATTTGGTCCTGACGCCATCCATAAATATGTTTACAAGCACAGGTAATGTTTTTGTCGTCTTTCCAGAATAACCATTTAGGTGTTTTCCTTTGTTTTTCTCTCCCCCTCCTACTCCTTCCCTCTGTCCTTCTTGCCGTGTGTGTGTGTGTGTGTGTGCGTAAAGGAAAGAAAACAAAGAGGAGGAAGAGGGCTGGACTAATTGTGCTTACCGTTCAGGTATTGCCCAGGTGACAATAACAAACACGACCTTTACCTGTGGACACTCTGACACAATAAGGGAGCTGCTACTGTCCCACTTCCCTTAGTCTCTAACGAAACTCTATGGTCGTGTGTGTGTGTGTGAGAGAGATAGAGAGAGTGAGAAAAAGAAAGAAAAAAGATATATAGAGAGAAAGAAGAGAAAAATCAGAGAGACGTGAGTATACTCTTCCACACACACACACACACACACACACACACACACACACAGAACGGATAAGCATCATCAGTAAGGCGCTGTACACCTTGGCAGCATATAAAATACACCTTTAGCAGCGGGGGACCAGGTGGACACTTCACCAGGTGTTAGGGTAGACGAACCTCGGCCAACCACGGCGTAATCCCTCCTTACCAACCACGTCAACCATAGTGTAATCCCCTTACCAACTACGGTGTAATCCCTCTCTACCAACCACGACAGCCATTGTGTAAATCCCTCCCTACCAACCACGACAACCGTGTTTAATTCCCTACCAACCACGTCAACCACGGTGTAAATCATTCCCTACCAACCACGACCACCACGATGTAATCCCTTCCTACCAACCACGACAATCAAAGTACAATCCCCCTACCAATCACGACAACCATAGTGTAAATCCCTCCCGACCAACCACAGTGTAAATCCCTCCCTTCCAACCACGTCAACCACAGTGCAATTCCTCTTTACCAATCACGACAACCATAGTGTAAATCCCTCCCTACCAACTACGGTGTAATCCCTCTCTACCAACCACAACAACCATAGTGTAAATCCCTCCCTACCAACTACGGTGTAATCCCTCTCTACCAACCACGACAACCATAGTGTAAATCCCTCCCCACCAACCACGACAACCAGGATTGTAAATCCATCCCTACTAACCACGTGAACCACGATGTAAATCCTTTCCTACCAACCACGTCAACCACGGTGTACACCATTCCTTACCAATCACGACAACCATAATGTAAATCCCTTCCTACCAACCACGACAACCATGGTGTAAATCCCTCCCTACTAACCACGACAACCACTGTGTAATCCCCCTACCAACCACGACAACCATAGTGTAAATCCCTTCCTACCAACCTCGACAATCATTGTGTAATCCCCCTACCAACCACGACAACCATAGTGTAAATCCCTCCCTACCAACCACGTCAACCACGATGTAAATCCTTCTGTACCAACCACGATGTAAATCCTTCCCTACTAACCACGACAACCACGGTGTAAATCCCTCCCTACCAACCACGACAAGCCACTGTGTAATCCCCCCTACCAACCACGACAACCATAGTGTAAATCCCTTCCTACCAACCTCGACAACCATTGTGTAATCCCCCCTACCAACCACGACAACCATAGTGTAAATCCCTCCCTACCAACCACGTCAACCACGGTGTAAATCCTTCCCTATAAACCACGTCAACCACGATATAAATCCTTTCCTACCAACCACGTCAACCACGGTGTATATCCCTTTCTACCAACCACGTCAACCACGGTGTATATCCCTCCCTACCAACCACGTCAACCACGGTGTAAATCATTCCCTACCAACCACGTCAACCACGGTGTAAATCATACCCTACCAACCACGTCAACCACGGCGTAAATCATTCCCTACCAACCACGACAACCACGATGTAAATTCTTTCCTACCAACCACGTCAACCACGGTGTAAATCCTTCTCTACCAACCATGTCAACCACTGTGTATATCCCTCCCTACCAACCACGTCAACCACGGTGTAAATTATTCCCTACCAACCACGACAACCACGGTGTAAATCCCTCCCTACCAACCACGTCAACCACGGTGTAAATCATTCCCTACCAACCACGTCAACCACGATGGAAATCATTCCCTACCAACCACGTCAACCACGGTGTAAATCATTCCCAACCAACCACGTCAACCACGGTGTAAATCATTCCCTACCAACCACGACAACCACGATGTAAATCCTTCCCTACCAACCACGTCAACCACGATGTAAATCCTTTCCTACCAACCACGTCAACCACGGTGTAAATCCTTCTCTACCAACTACGTCAACCACGGTGTAAATCCTTCTCTACCAACCACGTCAACCACGGTGTAAATCCTTCTCTACCAACCACGTCAACCACGATGTATATCCCTCCCTACCAACCACGGTGTAAGTCCTTCTGTACCAACCACGTCAACCACGGTGTAAATCCTTCTCTAACAACCACGTCAACCACGGTGTATATCCCTCCCTACCAACCACGTCAACCACGATGTAAATCCTTCCCTACCAACCACGTCAATCACGATGTAAATCCTTTCCTACCAACCACGTCAACCACGGTGTAAATCCTTCTCTACCAACCACGTCAACCACGGTGTAAATCCTTCTCTACCAACCACGTCAACCACGGTGTATATCCCTCCCTACCAACCACGCCAACCACGGTGTAAATCCTTCTCTACCAACCACGTCAACCACGATGTATATCCCTCCCTACCAACCACGTCAACCACGGTGTAAATCCTTCTCTACCAACCACGTCAACCACGGTGTAAATCCTTCTCTAACAACCACGTCAACCACGGTGTATATCCCTCCCTACCAACCACGTCAACCACGGTGTAAATCCTTCCCTACCAACCACGACAACCACGGTGTAAATCCTTCTCTAACAACCACGTCAACCACGGTGTATATCCCTCCCTACCAACCACGTCAACCACGGTGTATATCCCTCCCTACCAACCACGTCAACCACGGTGTAAATCCTTCCCTACCAACCACGACAACCACTGTGTAAATCCTTCCCTACCAACCACGACAACCCCGGCGTAAATCATTCCCTTCCAACCACGTCAACCACGATGTAAATCCCTCCCTACCAACCACGTCAACCATAGTGTAATCCCCCTCCCAACCACGGTGTAATCCCTCTTTATCAACCTTGGCCAACCACGGTATAAATCCCTCCCTACCAACCACGTCAACCATAGTGTAATCCCCTCCCAACCACGGTGTAAATCCCTCTCTATCAACCTCGACCAACCACGGTGTAAATCCCTCCCTACCAACCACGTCAACCATAGTGTAATCTCCCTCCCAACCACGGTGTAATCCCTCTCTATCAACCTCGGCCAACCACGGTATAAATCCCTCCCTACTAACCTCGGCCAACCACGGTGTAAATCCCTCCCTACTAACCTCGGCCAACCACGGTGTAAATCCCTCCCTACTAACCTCGGCCAACCACGGTGTAAATCCCTCCCTACTAACCACGTCAGCCACGGTGTAATCCTAACCCATAATTTCCTCGCGGCATAACACACAAACACTCAGGTAACAACACAATGACTCTCACCATCAACGTATTACAACCACTAACAAGCCAACCACCACCTCACTAACTATTCATTAACAAGTCACAAACAGCCGCACCAACGAGGTATTTACACCCTGTTAACGCCACACAAACCACTATAGCTACCTTATTACTCCCCGCAAACAAGTGTACAAGGCTGGGGGTGTATACTTAATCAGTGTTGTCTTGTTTATATCGTGTTGTTTATATTTACTACTACTACTATTACTACTACTATTATTAATACTACCACTATTATTACCAAAGCTAATACAACCACCACCACCATCACCACTAATACGGAGAGGGGGCGATGCATCATTTGGGGGATGGTGGTGGTGGTGGCGGCGGGGGAGAAGGTTCAGGTTCAGGTTCAGTGAATCTTCCTTGTCGATCTGGGGAATATCTACTGAAATAAGTGACGTGGTACTAGTGTCCCTGTCTGATAAATTCCCTACCTGCAACCTCTTCTTCCCCCTGCTCCTCCCCCCTCCCCCCCCTACACCACCAGTTTTTAACGTCCTAAAGACCCTCACTTACATAGTTAATGGCGACAACAACCGTAAAAATAGTTAGTTAGTTAGTTGGTGGCTGCCGTCATCTTAGCACCCCGCCCCCCTCCACCCTCCCTCGATCACCCCTCCCCTTTTCTTCCTTCTCCTGCAGCAGTAAGAATGTGATAAACCACATTCATTTGGTGAGAAAGAGGTGAAAGTCCTTTGGGTAGTAAGTCAGGAATGTGTACTAACTGAGTGCCCGGTGTTCTGAGGTAACGTTTTTGAGCTAAATGACTGTCAAAACGGTGAACATCAACAAACACAAACAAACACACACACACACACACACACACACACACACACACACACACACACACACACACGCGCGCGCGCTCTACATACCACATATACCTCTAAAAACTACAGAAAAATAATTAATCTATGTAATATTCCTGTAACAACGAACAAACTCCAGTATATGTAATGCTCCTGTAACACAGAAGAAATTATACCATGATAAATTGTATTACCACCTGGTCGAGCTGTCACACGCCCGTAAGAGACTACACGTTCCCTACAGTCACTATGTCACACTACAAGGAAAATACCATCGTGTCAGAGGCTTTTAACACTGGGAAGCAACTCAAGCGTGTAGGTGTACATCGTAGCAGATAAAAGACCTCGTGTGGGGTAAGCTCACAACAAGGGAGGAAAACCTGTGTGTATGGCAAGCGAATGGCATGACTCGTGAGGGGCGGCGTGGAGGCATGGTCCGCCGTGTGGGTCGCAGGTGAGGTAATTAGCGTATAGTACCTGGGAGCCTGTACGTCACACCTTCACTAACTCACAACTACAAACCTCTTAAAAAAAAAACATAAGTATTCGAAAAATATAATGTGATGCGCACATCCCAGGGACGCGTGTGTGTGTGAGGAGAGGTACAGGAGGGGGTAGGGTAGAGCCCTGCACTACACCACCACCGCTGACATCTTTAATGCCCCGCGCCCTGACAACTTAACGGAATATTAAACTGGGTCTCCACCAACCCATCCCCGCGTTGGTGTGTAGCAGCGGCTGGAGTGTGGGTGTGGAGGAGAGGGTATGGGAGTGTGGGCGTGAGGGTGTACGTAAAGGTGTGGGCGTATTTGATAGCTTTGGGTGTAATTCCTGAGATGAGTATTTTTTGAGGGTCAGGGTGTAGTTAAGAGGAATGTGGGTGTAGCTGTATGGCCTTGTGGGTGTTTGGGTGGGGTAGTGGGTGGCGACGTATGTTTTTTTTTAGGGGGAAGCTTAAGGTGGACATAAAAAGTTGTGGGTGGTATGAGGGGCGTGCGGGTGAGGTTTAATGTGTACGTAAAAGGTTGCGGGCAGTAAAGTGTGAATGTACAGTAGCAGGTAGAAGGCAGCTACCAAACAGGGAGGTACTACTGCCTGGGAAAATATTGGAAACATAATGTGTTGTCTAATGGTAGACCCTGCTGCCATATGGCATCACAAAAGTTGTGACCAAGTCCCAGGTTGCTGATCTGACTTTCTGCCTCATTTGCACACAATTGCAGGGTCTCAATTGTTTCTCTTACTGTTGACAACACAACATACATATATCGTTTCTCATTATTGATCTTTTTTAATTATTATATTTATTTGTAGTCCTTTATTATTGCCCCCCCCCCCAGGACTACAAGTCGTCCAGGTCGCCCACCACCACCTGTGGATATCACCTGATGACTCACCTACAGTACCTATGACCAAGGTACCTGAAGGGACGTGTGTGTGTGTGTGTACATTCCCATTATTAATGAACCACACACGAACTAAATAACTAATAACAGCATCAGGCAAAACACACACACACACACACACACACACACACACACACACACACACACACACACACACACACACACACACACAATAATATTCACAGTGACAGGTGAGGCAGGGGAAGACGCAGTAGGGGGGGAGGGGGAGGTGAGGGGGAGGGGAAGGGGAGGCCGGGTCATCTGATAAGGAAAAGACGTTTCTACTGTAAACTTTACCGCCCGTAACTACTGACATAATGGTGTGGGCGTGAGGAGGAGGAGGATTATGTGGGCGTAAGGAGGATTGTGTGGGCGTGAGGGTAGTTGTTTGTGAGAGAGAGAGAGAGAGAGAGAGAGAGAGAGAGAGAGAGAGAGAGAGAGAGACGATGCTACTCTTACTCCACGCGTGGCATAGGTGGGTTGGTGGGTGGATAAGTGGGCGGGCAGGCGTGGGGTTACCTCACCACCCACGCCCACCTCCCTGCATGCGCCCATCCATCCCCTGTGATAGGTTTGTAATAGAGGGCGTACATCATGAGTGTACCCCGGTCAAGATAATGTATGGCCACACACACACACACACACACACACACAAGGAAGTACGAGCAGGTGGGCGCCAATACTCGTCACCTGATTGGATACACACTAATCAGCTAATGAATCACCTGATTGGTCTAAGAAAGGTAAACATGGACGGCTGATCATCTGATTAACCTGTCAAGAATAAACCTTGATCAACTAATTCACCTGTGGATGGTAAACGAGCAGTAGTGATCAGCTGTGGCGGTACACACTCATCAGCTGATTGATCTACGGACAGTAAACACGTACTACTGATCACCTGGTTGATTAACGGACAGGAGAGGTGTGAGGGTGACGTAAGCTTATGGGTGGGTGGGTGAGTTGGGTGGGTGGGTGAGTTGGGTGGGTGGGTGAGTTGGGTTGGGTTGGTGGGTGGGTGGGTGGGTGGGTTGGTTGGATGGATGGGTGGGTGGGTTGGTTGGTGGGTGGGTTGGTTGGTGGGTGAGTTGGGTTGGTGGGTGAGTTGGGTGGGTGGGTGAGTTGGGTGGGTGGGTGAGTTGGGTGGGTTGGGTGAGTTGGGTGGGTTGGGTGAGTTGGGTAGGTTGGGTGGGTGGGTGAGGTGGGTGAGTTGGGTGGGTGAGTTGGGCGGGTGGGTGGGTGAGTTGGGCGGGTGGGTGGGTGAGTTGGATGGGTGGGTTGGGTGGGTAGGTGGGTCGGTGAGTTGGGTGTGTGGGATGGGCAGTGAGGTGTTAGTGGTTGGGGTAAGTGTGTGAACGGGGCAGGACAGAGCAGAGCAGGGCAGGTCGGGTCGGGGTGGGGCGGAGCGGATCAAGGTGGGGCGAAGCGGATCAAGGTGGGGCGAAGCGGATCGGGGCGGAGCGGATCGGCGTGGGGCGGGTCGGGGCAGCAGGCAGGCAGGTGGTAGGAAGAGATAACCATCTTGGTCACAGTGAGGGGTGGAGACAATCATGGGGTCCTCGGCCGCCACACACCCCACTTAATAATTAAAGGTGGTGACCAGGTAGATGGTGGAGCAGCATCACCCGGGGACGTCCAGCTGACTCCCCGTCACATTACTCTCCTGCCTTCATCTCTCTTACCCCCCCCCCCTCCCTCCCTCCCTCACCGCCAGCCACCACCTTAACCATGCAATACATTAATACAAATATATTAAGAGCTAAGTATATATGATAGATATGAATTAATATATATAATATAGTATATTATATATCTGATATATAGATATACTACATACAGCGCATATATGATATATATGCATATATATATATATATATAATCAAGTCCGCGTGCTTTATTGGGCTAATGAAATATATATGGATCCTCGTGTTTCGAAGCCGGATTTGGTAAAACGTTACTCTGACCACCTAAGTGGTGCGGGTGGTCCCCATTAGAGGTTCACGGCGCCATAAGCTCGTTGAACAGGCTTTGTGTGAAATATAACAAAGTCTAGGACTGCTTTTAGCATCCTGGTGGTCCAGCGGTTAGCGTTCCCCGGTCACAGTCATAGGCTTGTGGGCCGTGGGTTCGAATCCTGGCGGGTTGAGGTGTTGATTGTATGTAGAAGTCCGGGTGCTTTATTGGGCTAATGAAATATATATATATATATATATATATATACAGTATATATATAAATATATATATATATATCAATTAACTAATTAAGAGGTAAGTATATATGTAAATATATCACTTAATGTCTCAACAGATCAATATTTATGAACATGATTATATTAGTAAACACACACATTATATAATTAATGTGTGTGTGTGTTGACAAATACAAACACTAAGAGCGATACCCCCTTCAAGTATTTCCTCCCTACACAACCCTCGTGTATGGATGGACCAAGTAAGTAATGGCGCTAAACTATATCAAGAGGAAACACTAACACTTGCAGACAACACAACCCGTCAGTAGTGGAGGGAGGACTCAGCGAGGCGGCCAGGTACTTGTTCCAGGCAGCTCGTGAAGTCCAGTAGTCAAATCCAGAAAGACCCCCAGCTTATATTTCCCACCAAGACAGATAAGACGTGATATGAAGTCCCCTGTTACTAGACGATGGTGGTGAAGGTTCTAGGGGGCCCTCATATTGGACGACACAAGGCCCTGGTGACTCTCTCCAACCCCCCTCTCTCTCCTTCCCTCTCTCTCCTTCCCTCCCTCTCCTTCCCTCACACACACTTATCCTCCAGGACACCGCCCCAAAAGTCAGCTCCTGGTCACTCCTAGCTATTCACCAACACCCATCCGCCTGCCATCTGCCATCCACTCATCCATATAAAATTTAACTGCCATCTAGTCCTACACCCATTCATCCATCCTTGCTTAATCTTCATCTATTCTGGTCTCATTATCATCCACCTTAATACGTGATCGTTCATCCATCTCGCCTCCCTCCATCATCCCTAACCCAGCCACCCTCACACACCCAGCCACCCTCACACCCCCAGCCACCCTCACACACCCAGCCACCCTCACACCTCCAGCCACCCTCACACACCCTCCAGCCACCCTCACACCCTCCAGCCACCCTCACCAGCCTTCAGCCACCCTCACACCCTCCAGCCACCCTCACACACCCTCCAGCCACCCTCACACACCCAGCCACCCTCACCAGCCTTCAACAGATTAATGTGACAGCGTGGGGTAGCAAAGCTCACGTATCACTGCCCAAATCAACCGTGTTTTCCCCTCCCTCTCCTCATCCCTTCCACCCCCCCCCCTCCCTTCCCCCTACCCTTGTACTACTAGACCACCTAACCACCCACCTCAACCCTCCCCTTTGCTGGACCATAGCCCGTTCAACCCCCCCCCCCCCCCAAAAAAAAAAATCGTTACAATAAAGATTTTGTCGGAAAAGGGCTGATGAAACTACGAGACAATGGCTGCGGGAGTCCTACAAATTTTACGAAGGTTCTACCGTGGAGTTCCTTCCCCTCACCTCAGGGTCCCTCACCTTACGACTATCTCGGCGTCCTCCCCTCACCTCAGGGTCCCTCACCTTACGGCTATCTAGGTGTCTTCTCCCGATAAACGATTCATACTATTCCAAACCCGTTATAAGATTCCCCGCGTGCAGTAATGTTTATGTCAGCCACCACAACAACACTTCATCCGTGGTGGCGTGTGTTCCATCAAGCTCACTGGGCAAGTGTTCCGATTCATCCCAGAGAACACATTATTGTGGCGAATATTCAGTTGTTGTGGTTGTTGTGTATATATTCTAACCGATCGTGTTTGTTGTTGTTATTGATGATGTCAGAGTTGTCCTTTTAATGTCAAGAGGTTTAATTAAGAGAGTAAGTAACTTGTGACATTTTAAACCAGGTTCAAGACTAACCATTAGAGGCACCATTGACTTCATGGCTCCAGGAAGATAAACACAGACACTGACTATGGCGCCAATTACTTACGCTGGTTATTTAGGAGTTGTGGTCTAGGAAGGCTTTTATCCCTGTACAGTATAGCCACACCCACTACCGTGTTACTCTGCTAGAAACAACAACAAGCAAGGCACACAGTGACCTAACAGTATTATTCAAAGCTCTGTATTAGTACATAGCAGACCTTCCTCCTCTCACTGTATAGCACTGGAAGAGAGTATAGCAAGTACCGGAGTGGCTCTACAATGCAAGTTTACGCTCAAGAGCTTAAACACTATCACCTGAATTTACAGTGTGAGAGAGAGAGAGAGAGAGAGAGAGAGAGAGAGAGAGAGAGATCCCCCGTTACTCACGTCACACCCACCAACTTTCAGCACACTGCCTGGCATAGTCAAGTGAGTCTGGTCCGTAACAAACCCCCTCATATTAGACATTCCGTTCACGCTACACAGTTAATAAAGCTTTATATTGCTTGTAATAGAAACTTTATAGGTGAGAGAACGAGGCCCCTGCTCTCTCTCTCTCTCTCTCTCTCTCTCTCTCTCTCTCTCTCTCTCTCTCTCTCTCTCTCTGACCTCCCCTTGCAAATGGGGTCTAAGGAGGAGGTACTGAGAGAGAGAGAGAGAGAGAGAGAGAGAGAGAGAGAGAGAGAGAGAGAGAGAGAGAGAGAGAGAGAGAGAGACTGTATGCGTATAGCGTCAGTGGTGCGTGAGGCAGCTACCCAGTTTTGCTACACACACACACACACACACACACAGGTCCGGCAGTCAGCCCTATATGGAAGTGTCCTCTGCTTAGTGTACCTACCCAGGTGTGTCACTGGTCCAGTACACCTGCCTCTCAAACACACCTGGTCCAGTACACCTGCCTCTCAAACACACCTGGTCCACTACACCTGCCTCTCAAACACACCTGGTCCACTACACCTGCCTCTCACACACACCTGGTCCACTACACCTGCCTCACACACACACCTGGTCCACTACACCTGCCTCTCAAACACACCTGGTCCACTACACCTGCCTCACACACACACCTGGTCCACTACACCTGCCTCTCAAACACACCTGGTCCACTACACCTGCCTCTCAAACACACCTGGTCCACTACACCTGCCTCTCACACACACACACACACACCTTGTCCACTACACCTGCCCCACACACACACACCTGGTCCACTACACCTGCCTAACACACACACACACACACACCTGGTCCAATACACCTGCCCCCCCCCCACACACACACACACCTGGTCCAATACACCTGCCTACAAAGAACTATGTATAACAACATCAATAATATTAACAATAACAGCATCAACAATCACAACAACAACAATAAGAAGAAGATGATGAAAAACAAGAAAAACAAGACGAACATCAAGAACAACAACAAGAAGAACAACACCAATAAAAGCATTACTAATAATAAACAAGAACAGGACAGAGAGACAGAACAATAATTACGTAGACAGCAATAAGGGTACACGAGCCCCAAGGGTGCCACAAGACGCTATCTGGTGAGTTCATTTACTACAGGTCCCCCCAGACGAGAGGAACAAGACAGGTAGAGTGTGAGGCGGCAACATAAACACCTCACCCACCGTCACACCTGTCTCATTAACATTTTCAACATTGTTAATAACAGGTCAACGAGTTGAGGAATATCAGGAGAAGGGTGTGTGTGTGTGTGTGTGTGTGTGCGATGGTGTAATGATCAGCATGCTCGCCTCGCAAGCGAGCGGACCCGGGTTCGATCCCCGGGCAGGGTGAAACTATGGGCAAGTTTCTTAACGCCATTTGCCTCTGTCTCCCCAGCAGTAATTGGGGACCTGGATGTTAATCGATTTGTGGATCGTGTTCCGGGGTAATAGTTAGCCAGTGCAGCTGGCGAGTTGTCCGGTCTTCTCGGACTATTCCTTGACACTGGGTCACACAGCTCGTAAACTTTGGGTATTGTTGTGTTGGCGACAGCTTCTACACCTTAAACAAATTCATCCTGGTGGCCCTTGGGTCGGCCATCCTCGATACACGAGAGGCTTCCATTATTATTATTCCCAGGCCCAGCCATACACTCGAGGGTGATGGGGACAGGAGGAGTGAGTGCATATCGTAGTGGTTTATCAGCTATTACTTGAGTGCCAATTGTAAGGGGGTTGTTACTGAGTGCCACTTATAAAGAGTTAATATATTTTCATGGAATTATATCAGGTACAGCTTGATTGCCATCTGTGAAAGGCCAATTACTGTACTTGATTGCCACTTGTGAGGGTTAGGTATTATCTTGGTATGTTTCATCTATTGTTTGAGTGCCACTCTTGAGAAGCGAATACATGAGGGCCACTTATGAACATCTCTCTCTCTCTCTTTCTCTCTCTCTCTCTCTCTCCTTCTATTTATAATGAAATAACAACCTAACCGACGTGGTGGTGGTGGTGGTGGTGGTGGTGGTAGTTGTGGTGGTGGTGGTGGTGGTGGTGGTGGTGGTGGTGGTGGTGGTGGTGGTAGTTGTGGTGGTGGTAGTTGTGGTGGTGGTGGTGGTGGTGGTGGTAGTAGTGGTGGTGGTGGTAGTCAAGGATCCTCATACCTGTGAAATTTCATAGATTTGTCTGACTCTAGAAATGCCAAGTCCAACACACACACACACACACACACACACACACCAATCACTATACTAGCTCTTAGATTTTCGTAGCGGGATTTAAATGTATTAATGAAGACTGCAAGCAGGTGCCCCTCGACCCCCGTGGAATGTTGACGTGAGGACCAGCTGATTCTTGCCACCCCCCACCACCCCTCTCTCTCTTAACTTACCCTCCTCCCCCACCACCCCTCTCTCTCTTAACTTACCCTCCCCCACCACCCCTCTCTCTCTTAACTTACCCTCCCCCACCACCCCCCTCTCTCCTAACTTACCCTCCCCCACCACCCCCCTCTCTCTCTTAACTTACCCTCCCCCCCCACCACCCCTCTCTCTCTTAACTTACCCTCCTCCCCCACCACCCCCCTCTCTCTTAACTTACCCTCCCCCACCACCCCTCTCTCTCTTAACTTACCCTCCCCCATCACCCCTCTCTCTCTTAACTTACCCTCCCCCACCACCCCCCTCTCTCCTAACTTACCCTCCCCACCACCCCTCCTCTCCTAACTACCTCCCCCACCAACCCTCTCTCTCTTAACTTACCCTCCCCCACCACCCCCTCTCTCTCTCTTAACTTACCCTCCCCCACCACCCCCTCTCTCTCTTAACTTACCCCACCCCACCACCCCCTCTCTCTCTTAACTTACCCTCCCCCACCACCCCTCTCTCTCTTAACTTACCCCCCCCCACCACCCCCTCTCCTAACTACCCTCCCCCACCACCCCCTCTCTCTTAACTTACCCGCCCCCACCACCCCTCTCTCTCTTCACTTACCCCCCCCACCACCCCCCCTCTCTCTCTTAACTTACCCTCCCCCACCACACCTCTCTCTCCTAACTTACCCTCCCCCATCACCCCTCTCTCTCTTAACTTACCCTCCCCCATCACCCCTCTCCTAACATACCCACCTCTCACTAACTCTCCTCCACCCCTCTCTCCTTTACCCTCCCTCCCCCCCTCCGGTACTCCCACCTCCCCGTATCGCCGTCAACAAACAGACACACGGGCAGCATTATTGTCTACTGCGAGGTTCATAAAGATGATAATAAGCGTATACAGCGGTGGGAGGTGCGTGGTTTACGACACCCAGGGGCCCTCAGGGGGGGGGGGGGGTCCACTCTACACCACGGGGTCCAGTGTATATCCAGGGGTCCAGTGTACATCCAGGGGTCAAGTGCACATTCTGGGGTCCATTGGTGTACATCCAGGGGTCCAGTGCACATTATGGGGTCCACTGTATACCCTGGGGTCCACTGTACATCCAGGGGTCCATTGGTGCATATCCAGGGGTCCAGTGAACATTCTGGGGTCCACTGTATACCCCGGGGTCCACTGTACATCCAGGGGTCCATTGGTGTACATCCAGGGGTCCATTGGTGTACATCCAGGGAGTCCGGGTACATTCAGGGGTCCAGTGTACACCCCGGGGCCCACTGTACACCCCGGGGTCAAGGCTATACCCCCGGGTCCAGTATACATCCAGGGGTCCGCTGTACACCCCAGGGTCCAGGCTATACCCCCGGGTCCAGCATACATCCAGGGGTCCACTGTACACCCCGGGGCCCACAGTACACCCCGGGGTCCAGGCTATACCCCCGGGTCCAGTATACATCCAGGGGTCCACTGTACACCCCGGGGCCCACAGTACACCCCGGGGTCCAGGCTATACCCCCGGGTCCAGTATACATCCAGGGGTCCGCTGTACACCCCGGGGCCCACAGTACACCCCGGGGTCCAGGCTATACCCCCGGGTCCAGTGTACATCCAGGGGTCCAGGGGTCCGCTGTACACCCCGGGGCCCACAGTACACCCCGGGGTCCAGGCTATACCCCCGGGTCCAGTGTACATCCAGGGGTCCGCTGTACACCCCGGGGCCCACAGTACACCCCGGGGTCCAGGCTATACCCCCGGAGTCCAGTGTACATCCAGGGTCACCCTTGGTCCATGCCTATTGCATGCCATGACTACTGTATTCCTTGACTACTGCATTCCTCGACTACTGCATTCCTTGACTACTGTATTCCTTGACTACTGCATTCCTCGACTATTGCATTCCTCGACTACTGCATTCCTCGACTACTGCATTCCTCGACTACTGCATTCCTCGACTACTGCATTGCTTGACTACTGCATTCCTCGACTACTGCATTCCTCGACTATTGCATTCCTTGACTACTGCATTCCTCGACTATTGCATTCCTCGACTACTGCATTCCTCGACTATTGCATTCCTCGACTACTGCATTCCTCGACTACAGCATTCCTCGACTACTGCATTCCTCGACTACTGCATTCCTCGACTATTGCATTCCTCGACTATTGCATTCCTCGACTACTGCATTCCTCGACTATTGCATTCCTCGACTACTGCATTCCTCGACTACTGCATTCCTCGACTATTGCATTCCTTGCCAACTGCATTCCTCGACTATTGCATTCCTCGACTACTGCATTCCTCGACTACTGCATTCCTCGACTACAGCATTCCTTGACTACTGCATTCCTTGACTACTGCATTCCTTGACTACTGCATTCATTAACTACTGCATTTCTTGACTACTGCATTTCTTGTAGGAAAGTTAGATTGTTGTAGAAGTCTGGTGGGAAATTATTGGAGGTTTGTAGGAAGACCAGGAGACTATGGAGGGATTGTAGGATATTTGTAGGAGACTAAAAAAAAGTTTTCAGGGAGACTTGGAGACCTTAGAGGGCTAGTAGGGTAATAATGAAGACTTGGAGGATGTAAAGGGCACGGAAGAGGGGTATAGGAGACTGTAGACGGTATGTAGGATGTAACAGAATCTTGTAGGAGGGCTAGGAGACTACAGGATACTACCGTAAGACTTGGGGGCTGTATAAGGGCTAGGAGACTCCAGAAGACTACCGTGAGGCTTGGAGGAGACTTGGAGGGTGTATAAGAGGCTTGTAGGAGGAGGGGAGGACAGCTAATGGAGGCTGGTCACTGATGCATGGGTGACGGGAACTCGACGGGGAGGCTGCAGCTACAAATACCCAACCCACACCATCCATCCTCCCTGCTGATGGCTGCCACTGAGAGAGAGAGAGAGAGCTAACATTAAGAGAAATAGAGAAAGCTAGCATCAAAAGAAAGAGAGAAAGCTAGCATCAAGAGAAAGAGAGAAAGCTATCATCAAGAGAAAGAGAGAAAGCTAACATCAAGAGAAAGAGAGAAAGCTAACATCAAGAGAGAGAGAAAGCTAGCATCAAGAGAAAGAGAGAAAGCTATCATCAAGAGAAAGAGAGAAAGCTAACATCAAGAGAAAGGGAGAAAGCTAACATCAAGAGAGAGAGAAAAAGCTAGCATCAAGAGAAAGAGAGAAAGCTAGCATCAAGAGAAAGAGAGAAAGCTAACATCAAGAGAAAGAGAGAAAGCTAACATCAAGAGAGAGAAAGCTAGCATCAAAAGAAAGAGAGAAAGCTAACATCAAGAGAGAGAAAGCTATCATCAAGAGAAAGAGAGAAAGCTAACATCAAGAGAGAGAAAGCTAACATCAAGAGAAAGAGAGAAAGCTAACATCAAGAGAAAGAGAGAAAGCTAACATCAAGAGAGAGAAAGCTAGCATCAAGAGAAAGAGAGAAAGCTAGCATCAAGAGAGAGAGAGAAAGCTAACATCAAGAGAGAGAGAGAGAGAGAGAGAGAGAGAGAGAGAAAGCTAACATCAAGAGAGAGAGAGAGAGAGAGAGAGAAAGCTAGCATCAAGAGAAAGAGAGAAAGCTAACATCAAGAGACAGAGAGAGAGAGAGAGAGAGAGAGAGAGAGAGAGAGAGAAAGCTAACATCAAGAGAGAGAGAGAGAGAGAGAGAGAGCTAACATCAAGAGACAGAGACAGACAGACAGACAAACCGTTAGAGACAGAGAATCCCTGAATCTTACCCTTTTAATCCGTGTGTGTGTGTGTGTGTGTGTGTGTGTGTGTGTGTGTGTGTGTGTGTGTGTGTGTCACCATGAATATGTCACCAACACCAAGATGAATGTTGCGGCCCCTCGCTTGTAGACCAGCACCCACACCCACCACCACCACCCACACCCACCACCACCACAACCACCACCACCAACCACACCCACCACCACCACCCACACCCACCACCCACACCCACACCCACACCCACCACCACCACCACCCACACCCACACCCACCACCACCACCACCCACCACCACCACCAACTACTGCATCTGACACCAACCATTAATGCCACAGGAGTCAACAGGCAGCCAGAAACAGAGGTCATCAGGCAGCACCACCTCAGGGACAGAAGGAGAGCGGTTATGATGGTCAACAAAGAGGAAGAGGAGGAGGAGGAAGTGGTGGAAGAGGAGGAAGTGGTGGAAGAGGAGGGGGTGGTGGAAGAGGAGGGGGTGGTGGTAGTGGAGAAGAAGGAAAAAGAGAAGGAAGTTGGGGAGGATGAGAAGGAGGAGAAGGGGTTGGAGAGAGAGGAGATGGTGGTGACAGAGGAGGGGGAGGCCGTGAGAGCGACCTTCATTAAGAGGGTTCATTCACAAGAGGAGAACGCGTGAGTGGCCCTAATGCGGCGACAACTAGCAGGAGGAGATGGATGACCCGGCCGGAGCTCGAGACGCCATGGACAGGGCTTCACGGGGTGTGACACGGGGCAAGCCACACCCCCAGCGACCTGCAGGCGCCCATACTGGCCACGTAATGCCTATGGCTGGACTGATGAGTGCGGTGGGATGTAGGGGGCGGCTCGGGCGGCTGTGATGAAAGAGACAACCCGACCACCTGCAGCGGCCTCCTGTTCACCTTCAGGACGAGCTGACTGCCTTATGACGGAGTGTGAGGGCTGTGTCTGACGAACTTTGACACAACATGGCCCCCCTATGACGTGCTTAAGAGTTCTAACACGAACTGGCCACCTAGGAAGAATGTACGGGCGCTCTGATGAGTCCTGACTTACCCCGACCACCTAGAAGGGGCATGGAAGCGTTCTTCTGAGTTAAACATACTAAAGCCATCTTAAGGGAGGCGGAGGGAGACATCTGTGGTAAAAACGTAACATGTCACACACACATCATGAGCTCCTGTTATGTCCCTCCAACCCGCTGCTGACACACGAGAGGCATTAAGACGTTGCTTTTGGAACCTTTGTGTGTGTGTGTGTGTGTGTGTGTGTGTGTGTGTGTGTGTGTGTGTTTCAGATGGACTCTCTGTATCCTGTACTTTGAGAAAAACAAAACCCACCAATTTCAATGTCAACTGCGAATCTTGGAAAACCCGCCGCACCTTGACTACCATCAGTGTAATGACCTGAACCTCCCATGTGATTCCTGAATGAGAATATTTCCACTGAAGATATTCCCTGTGGGTACATAAACAAATACACAATAAAGAGTCATACATTTACCTTTCTGATCAACACTGCTAGAGTCAACGTACCTGAAAAAGACAAAAATATATATATATTCTCAATCTATATAAAAAAACAAAAAACAGCAGCTATTGTTTGAGAGTAAATAAACAAGAAAAACAAAGAAAAAGGCTAAGAATAGAGCTCATTTATCATTCATTATGACAAATGCATTTTTAAACATGTCTGTGATTACAATACGTGATGGTAGGAGGCTGACGTGTAGGCAATAAGATGTGAGTAAGGAGGAGCTGCAGTTATACCGTGGCGCTGACACGGGGCAAGATAGTGTCACTCCACAGGCCTAATACGGCACCCTCTCACCTATCATGGAAGAGGAGGGAGGGAGGGAGAACGACAAACACCATAATATTAAACACACCACACTGTACTATCACCATCACCTCCCACCATCTTCACAACCACCACCATCACCTCCCAACATCTTCATCACCACCACCATCACCTCCCAACATCTTCACAACCACCACCATCACCTCCCAACATCTTCACAACCACCACCAGCACCCCCACCATCTTCACAACCACCACCAGCACCCCCAACATCTTCACAACCACCACCAGCACCCCCAACATCTTCACAACCACCACCAGCACCCCCAACATCTTCATCACCACCACCATCACCTCCCAACATCTTCATCACCACCACCATCACCCCCAACATCTTCACCACCACCACCAGCACCCCCAACATCTTCACAACCACCACCAGCACCCCCAACATCTTCACAACCACCACCAGCACCCCCAACATCTTCACAACCACCACCAGCACCCCCAACATCTTCACAACCACCACCAGCACCCCCAACATCTTCACAACCACCACCATCACCTCCCACCATCTTCACAACCACCACCAGCACCTCCCACCATCTTCATCACCACCACCAGCACCTCCCACCATCTTCACAACCACCACCAGCACCCCCAACATCTTCATCACCACCACTACAACTACCAGCACCACCACCACTATCACTACTGCCACAACTAGATTACCACACTATCACATAATGACACACCACAAAGTACCACCTTTTTACACACACACACACACACTACTACTACTACTACTACTACTACTACTACTACTACTACTATTTTGCTGTCATTCGGAATTGAGTATGAAGATCATCCAACTATGTTATAATGATGTGAGTTATTAAGGATGTCACCTAGATTGGTGAGTTCTGAGGTGACTAAAGAGGCCGATACGGGTCTGGCAGGGTCGATCACAGAAGTTGCATATGTGGGGGGCTACATCTAGTGCGGGAGGGGCGGCGGCAGCGTCTTTCCGGCGTTGGCGCTTGTCTGCCTCGTTATGCAGTCGGGCTAACTCGAAACTATTGACACCTTCTTGTATGGTGCTTCTCCAAGCGTAGTTATTCGTGGATAATGGTAGCCTTGATGCTTCTACAGTTGGTGTCAGCAAGAATTCTGGCATTTGTTCTCTTGTCTTCCCAGCGAACTCGGAGGAAGGAAAGTACACTACGTTGATGAAAGTTTTCAAGTGCCTTGAGGTGCCTCCTGTATGTGACCCATGTCTCGCTGTCATATGGCAGGGTGGGGAGGACCACTGCTCGATATACGTGCAACTTTGTAGATAATTTCAGCTCCCCTCAGCTGAACACACGGTTTTGGAGTCTGCCAAAGGCTTCAGATGCACATCTGATCCGATGCTGAATCTCTTCGTCGATGTCCGCGGTGGTGGACAGGTGAGAGCCGAGATACCGAAAGTGGGTAACATTAGAGAGGGTAGTACCGTTAAGCTGGATGGATGGTGGAGGTGTGGCTGAACCAGGGGCAGGCTGAAAGAGACTCTGAGTCTTATATACATTCACCTCAAGGCCGAAGTGTGCATACGCTTCTCCTGTAGGTCGCGTTCAATGTGAGCGACAAGGGTGAGGTCGTCTGCATACTGAAGTTCAGTGATGGAAGCTGCCGACACCTTTGTTCTTCCCTGGAGTCGTCTTATGTTGAAAAGACCCTTCATCCGGTACCGGATGTCCACCCCGCCGGCTAAACTTGCGCTGGCACGAGTAAGAAAGGCAGCCAAGAAAATGGAAAAGAGAGTTGGTGCCAGTACACATCCTTGTTTAACCCCCGTTTGTATGGGGAAGAACGCAGACTGGGTGCCATTGTGCAGGACACTGACGTTCATGCCATCGTGGAGTTGCCTCACAATAGCGATGAATTTTGGTGGGCAGCCAAAACCAGAGGGCTTTCCTGTTGACCGAATCGAAGGCATTGGTTGGGTCGATGAAATCCATGTACAGGTCACGACGCTGTTCTCTGCTCTTTTCCTGTATCTGGCGGGCAGCAAAGATCATGTCAGTGGTGCCACGTGATGGTCTAAAGCCACATTGAGATACTGCGAGGAAGTGTTCCGCCTCAGGAAGAAGTCTGTTTAGGAGGACTCGGGCGATAATCTTGCCAGCTACGGACAGCAGCGAGCTCCGGCCACACACACACACACACACACACACACACACACTATAAGATGTTACACCACCATGGAGGGAGGCCATGGCAGGGGTGATGGAGGGAGGCCGTGGCAGGGGTGTTGGAGGGAGGCCGTGGCAGGGGTGATGGAGGGAGGCCGTGGCAGGGGTGATGGAGGGAGGCCGTGGCAGGGGTGTTGGAGGGAGGCCGTGGCAGGGGTGATGGAGGGAGGCCGTGGCAGGGGTGTTGGAGGGAGGCCGTGGCAGGGGTGATGGAGGGAGGCCGTGGCAGGGGTGATGGAGGGAGGCCGTGGCAGGGGTGATGGAGGGAGGCCGTGGCAGGGGTGATGGAGGGAGGCCATGGCAGGGGTGATGGAGGGAGGCCAGTGGCAGGGGGTGAGTGGAGGGAGGCCGTGGCAGGGGTGATGGAGGGAGGCCGTGGCAGGGGTGTTGGAGGGAGGCCGTGGCAGGGGTGATGGAGGGAGGCCGTGGCAGGGGTGATGGAGGGAGGCCGTGGCAGGGGTGATGGAGGGAGGCCGTGGCAGGGGTGATGGAGGGAGGCCGTGGCAGGGGTGATGGAGGGAGGCCGTGGCAGGGGTGATGGAGGGAGGCCGTGGCAGGGGTGATGGAGGGAGGCCGTGGCAGGGGTGATGGAGGGAGGCCGTGGCAGGGGTGATGGAGGGAGGCCGTGGCAGGGGTGATGGAGGGAGGCCGTGGCAGGGGTGATGGAGGGAGGCCGTGGCAGGGGTGATGGAGGGAGGCCGTGGCAGGGGTGATGGAGGGAGGCGTGGCAGGGGTGAGGAGCCGTGGCAGGGGTGATGGAGGGAGGCCGTGGCAGGGGTGATGGAGGGAGGCCGTGGCAGGGGTGATGGAGGGAGGCCGTGGCAGGGGTGATGGAGGGAGGGTGTGAAGTAGGAACAGGACAATGATATATGGAGGCAGCATCAGCTTCTCTCACGTCAACCTCCAGCATTCCACAGTCGTCACGTGGCCTCCACACTCCCTCACCTCCATCCTTCACACCTCCTCATCTCCACCCTCCAACCTCCACACTCCACACATCTCCACCCTCCACACACCTCCACACTCCACACATCTCCACCCTCCCTCACCTCCACCCTCCACACCCCCTTACCCCCACCCTCCACAATCTGTCAAGCAAATCCTTCACCCTCAACAAGATCCTCCACCTTGAGGAACACCTTCAGACGTGTGTGTGTGTGTGTGTGTGTGTGTGTGTGTGTGTGTGTGTGTGTGTGTGTGTGTGTGATAATAATAATAATAATTAACGGTTTATTGAAAAAGTTCTGCAGCCCGAAGGCTGAAAATATACATTGGACAAAAATGACTTGCATACAAAGACATGGGGTGGGTGGGTCGATTAACAAAAGCTTTCATTACTGAAAGGAGAAGGAACAATGATTGAACATACAAATTATTATAGTTTACAGTTGGTGGCCCGGGTCTGGGCTGGTCATGGAGACACCAGGTGGTGTGGTGTTCACGTGGTGTAGTAACTCGTCCTCAGGTGTTGATATGAAGGATCTCACGTGGTCATGGAGACACCAGGTGGTGTGGTGTTCGCGTGGTGTTGTAACTCGTCCTCAGGTGTTGATATGAAGGACCTCACGTGGTCATGGAGACATAGGGTGGTGTGGTGTTCACGTGGTGTTGTGACTCGTCCTCGGGTGTTGATATGAAGGACCTCACGTGGCCATGGGGACATCGGGTGGTGTGGTGTTCACGTGGTGTTGTAACTCGTCCTCGGGTGTTGATATGAGGGACCTCACGTGGTCATGGAGACACCTGGTGGTGTGTGGTGGTGTCACAGTACCTCACTCTGCTGGGTGGTGTTGTGTTATCTCGTAGTCAGATGCATAGCCGGCCCTCTGCTGTTCCCAGGGTGGTCCGATTAGCACCGTCTGGTCAGAAGATGGTTCCCAGGGGTGCTTATCTCAGTAGTAGGTCACGGCTCTCACTGATACTGTCTAGTGCTGAATTCACTGGTTTAAACACTGTTCATCCCTGTTCAACACTGATCACACTTCTTTCCGAAACCAAATTTTCACTTTTGATTATGTTGATATCCCGGTGGTGAGGATGGGTCGGGGAGAGAGAATTCAGGAATGGGGCCGAACATGGCCAAGGGGGGCCGCTGCTCAGCAGGAGCAGCGCCTGAACAGGTCTCGACCCTACGGTGGTCAAGGATGTACAGTAGTGTGTGTGTGTGTGTGTGTACTGCAGTTACCGTAAATACAAACAACATCCTCACACTCACGAAGGATAGGAGTAACTTTTTATCTCCCAGGATGAACAAGACACGAATAACTCCGTAATTTTTGCTATTTTCTTTTTTTCCTAAGATTTTTATGAACCAGTTGGGGATTTTACGACTCGTCCGTAAGTTATATGGCCATACCAGTGACACAGGTTCGTCCGGATGTTATCAATCTACTGTCACTGAACCACTCGCTCTAGTTTCGAACCCGGATCCTGTAGTACTAAGGGTTCAACACTAAAACTACAACCACAACTACAACGACAACCACAACTCCACCTTACCCAACACTGACGAAGATTAATAATAACTACAACCACAACTACAACCACAACTCAGCCTTACCCAACACTGACGAAGATTAATAATAACTACAACCACAACTACAACTACAACCACAACTCAGCCTTACCCATCACTGACGAAGATTAATAATAACTACAACCACAACCACAACTACAACCACAACTCAGCCTTACCCAACACTGACGAAGATTAATAATAACTACAACCACAACTACAACTACAACCACAACTCAGCCTCACCCAACACTGACGAAGATTAATAACAACTACAACCACAACTACAACGATAACCACAACTCCACCTTACACAACACTGACGAAGATTAATAACAACTACAACTACAACTACAACTACAACCACAACTCAGCCTACCCAACACTGACGAAGATTAATAATAACCACAACTACAACCACAACCACACTCAGCCACCCAAACTACGAGATTAATATAACCACAACACAACCACAACTCAGCCTCACCCAACACTGACGAAGATTAATAATAACTACAACCACAACTACAACTACAACCACAACTCAGCCTTACACAACACTGACGAAGATTAATAACACAACTACAACCACACTCAGCCTACCAACTGACGAAGATTAATAACTACAACCACAACCACAACAAACCACAACTCCCCCTTACACAACACTGACGAAGATTAATAATAACCACAACTACAACCACAACTCAGCCTCACACAACACTTACGAAGATTAATAATAACCACAACTACAACAACAACCACAACTCAGCCTCACCCAACACTGACGAAGATTAATAATAACCACAACTACAACCACAACTCAGCCTCACCCAACACTGACGAAGATTAATAATAACTACAACCACAACCACAACTACAACCACAACTCCCCCTTACCCAACACTGACGAAGATTAATAACTACAACCACAACTACAACCACAACTACAACCACAACTCAGCCTTACCCAACACTGACGAAGATTAATAATAACTACAACCACAACTACAACCACAACCACAACTCAGCCTTACCCAACACTGACGAAGATTAATAATAACCACAACTACAACCACAACTACAACCACAACTCAGCCTTACCCAACACTGACGAAGATTAATAATAACCACAACTACAACCACAACCACAACTACAACCACAACTCAGCCTTACCCAACACTGACGAAGATTAATAATAACCACAACTACAACCACAACCACAACTACAACTCAGCCTTACCCAACACTGACGAAGATTAATAATAACCACAACTACAACCACAACCACAACTACAACCACAACTCAGCCTTACCCAACACTGACGAAGATTAATAATAACTACAACTACAACCACAACCACAACTCAGCCTCACCCAACACTGACGAAGATTAATAATAACCACAACTACAACCACAACTCAGCCTTACCCAACACTGACGAAGATTAATAATAACCACAACTACAACCACAACCACAACTACAACCACAACTCAGCCTTACCCAACACTGACGAAGATTAATAATAACCACAACTACAACCACAACCACAACTACAACCACAACTCAGCCTTACCCAACACTGACGAAGATTAATAATAACTACAACTACAACCACAACCACAACTCAGCCTCACCCAACACCGACGAAGATTAATAATAACCACAACTACAACCACAACTCAGCCTTACCCAACACCGACGAAGATTAATAATAACCACAACTACAACCACAACTCAGCCTTACCCAAAACTGACGAAGATTAATAATAACCACAACTACAACCACAACTCAGCCTCACCCAACACTGACGAAGATTAATAATAACTACAACCACAACCACAACTCCGCCTCACCCAACACTGACGAAGATTAATAATAACTACAACTACAACCACAACCACAGCCTTACCCCACACTGACGAAGATTAATAATAACCACAACTACAACCACAACTCAGCCTTACCCATCACTGACGAAGATTAATAATAACCACAACCACAACCACAACTCAGCCTTACCCAACACTGACGAAGATTAATAACAACTACAACCACAACTACAACTACAACCACAACTCAGCCTTACCCAACACTGACGAAGATTAATAATAACCACAACCACAACCACAACTCAGCCTCACCCAACACTAAGAAGAGGAAAAAAAACACACGCCCAGGTAATAAATTAATTAACTAATGGACAGCAGGTGTCAGGAGGACGTCAAAGGATGGCTCGGACAACAGTGTGCCAACCATCACGGCCTGACAACTCCTGCCATCAACCAACCAAGCCAGCTCCACCCAAGAACCCCTCTCATGTACACTAGCCAAACTTAACCACTCCCACCACAACCACCACCACCACAACAACAACCACCACTACCACAACAACCACCACCACCACAACAACAACCACCACCACGACCACAACAATCACCACTACTACCACCACAACAACAATAACCACCACTCCCACCACAACCACCACTACCACAACAACAACCACCACTACCACAACAACAACCACCACCACGACCACAACAATCACCACTACTACCACCACAACAACAATAACCACCACTCCCACCACAACCACCACTACCACAACAACAACCACCACTCCCACCACAACCACCACTACCACCACCACAACAACAACCACCACCACTACCACCACAACCACCACCACTACCACAACTACAACCACCACCACAACCACCATCACCACGTAGGGTCTTTAAATAAAATATGTGTGTTTGGTGATGGAAGTGAAGACTACACGGGGGACCAAACCCACCCGCCCTGACACCAACCTCCTATTCCTCAATACACCTTGGATACGCCCCTCTCTGTCTCCTAATTCACCCTGACACCCTGTCGCCCTGACACCCTGCCTCCTACCTCCTCAATAGCCAAGTAAACGCCCCTCTGTCTTCTCTCCCTTTATCTCCAGGGGCTTCATACCTATAGCTACCTCTGTCTATCTGTCTCTCTGTCTACCTGTCTCTCTGTCTATCTGTCTCTCTGTCTACACCACATCCAAGCCTCCCTCTCCATGCCTAACTTGTATCTCCAAGGCTTCTCCTACCCACCCGTATCTCCAACAACACCGCCCAGTCTCCTACCCCGTGTCAGTGTCTCCTACCCACGGCATCCAGAGAGAGAGAGAGAGAGAGAGAGAGAGAGAGAGAGAGAGAGAGAGAGAGAGAGAGAGAGTCATCAACCAACTTCAACACACACACACACACACTGTCTAATGATGGTGACGAAACAGAGGGAAGAGAGCCATCAATGCAGTGTGTTGTCACGAAGAGTCGATGTCTGAATCAATCTTGAGTCATTACGTGAACACAGGTAGGTGAACACAGGTAGGTGAACACAGGCAGGTGAACACAGGTAGGTGAACACAGGCAGGTGAACACACGCAGGTGAACACAGGCAGGTGAACACAGGTAGGTGAACACAGGCAGGTGAACACAGGCAGGTGAACACAGGTAGGTGAACACAGGTAGGTGAACACAGGCAGGTGAACACACGCAGGTGAACACAGGCAGGTGAACACAGGTAGGTGAACACAGGTAGGTGAACACAGGCAGGTGAACACACGCAGGTGAACACAGGCAGGTGAACACAGGTAGGTGAACACAGGTAGGTGAACACAGGCAGGTGAACACAGGGAGGTGAACACAGGTAGGTGAACACACGCAGGTGAACACAGGCAGGTGAACACAGGTAGGTGAACACAGGCAGGTGAACACAGGCAGGTGAACACAGGTAGGTGAACACACGCAGGTGAACACAGGCAGGTGAACACAGGTAGGTGAACACAGGTAGGTGAACACAGGTAGGTGAACACACGCAGGTGAACACAGGTAGGTGAACACAGGTAGGTGAACACAGGTAGGTGAACACACGCAGGTGAACACAGGCAGGTGAACACAGGTAGGTGAACACAGGCAGGTGAACACAGGCAGGTGAACACAGGCAGGTGAACACAGGCAGGTGAACACAGGTAGGTGAACACAGGTAGGTGAACACAGGTAGGTGAACACAGGCAGGTGAACACAGGCAGGTGAACACAGGCAGGTAAACGCAGGCAGGTGAACACAGGCAGGTGAACACAGGCAGGTAAACACAGGCAGGTGAACACAGGCAGGTGAACACAGGCAGGTGAACAGGGGGAGGGGAGGGGGGTGTTAAGACCTTATCTCATCAACACTAGTCACTCTTCATTCTTTACGGCGGGGGATCTGAAATACTGTCAACCCCAGCTGGCCCCTAGTGTAGTGTGTGTGTGTGTGTGTGTGTGTGTAGTGTGTGTGTGTGTGTGTGTGTGTAGTGTGTGTGTGTGTGTGTGTGTGTGTGTGTAGTGCGTGTGTGTGTGTGTAATGTGTGTGTGTGTGTGTGTGTGTATGTATGTTTGTAAATGCTTAAATTTGAGCAGCGTAATGTGGTGAGAGAGAGAGAGAGAGAGAGAGAGAGAGAGAGAGAGAGAGAGAGAGAGAGGTATGTACTGAGGCATCGCGTTAAGGAATGTAGATCACAATGTGGTTGTTGAAGAATGTTCAGGTGTAGAATGTGACTGAGAATGTGGACCACCTAGTGGGGTAGACTAACAGGTAGCCTAGGTAGCCGTAGTCAACAGGTAGCCTAGGACACAGGTAGCCGTAGTCAACAGGTAGCCTAGGACACAGGTAGCCGTAGTCAACAGGTAGCCTAGGACACAGGTAGCCGTAGTCAACAGGTAGCCTAGGACACAGGTAGCTGCAGTCAACAGGTAGCCTAGGACACAGGAAGCCTAGGACACAGGTAGCCTAGGACACAGGTAGCTGTAGTCAACAGGTAGCCTAGGACACAGGTAGCCGTAGTCAACAGGTAGCCTAGGACACAGGTAGCTGCAGTCAACAGGTAGCCTAGGACACAGGTAGCTGCAGTCAACAGGTAGCCTAGGACACAGGTAGCCGTAGTCAACAGGTAGCCTAGGACACAGGTAGCTGCAGTCAACAGGTAGCCTAGGACACAGGTAGCTGCAGTCAACAGGTAGCCTAGGACACAGGTAGCTGCAGTCAATAGGTAGCCTAGGACACAGGCAGCTGCAGTCAACAGGTAGCCTAGGACACAGGTAGCCGTAGTCAACAGGTAGCCTAGGACACAGGTAGCTGCAGTCAACAGGTAGCCTAGGACACAGGTAGCTGCAGTCAACAGGTAGCCTAGGACACAGGTAGCTGCAGTCAATAGGTAGCCTAGGACACAGGTAGCCTAGGACACAGGTAGCCTAGGACACAGGTAGCCTACGCCAAAAGGCAGCTCTATACACCTGAGAGGAAAAAGGGAAACATTGGAGCAGTTAGCTGTCCTCTTTAACGTAACTTGAGAAGCAAGTTGAGTAATGACGAAAGCCAAGGTGATCCAGCGTTTCCTTTTTCCTGTTAGCTACACCTGGTTAATTATATACATATACCTGGCTGTTATATATGACTGCTTGAGCTATACCGTATATATCTATATACACACCTGGCCGCTACACTTACCTGGGCTGTGGCGTTAAGGGGTGCTAGTCGGTGTGTGTCCCGTATAAGGGGGGGGGGGGAGAGCCACTTTATCTGGGGGTGATTATAACGGCACCGAGAACAATGGAGCTTTAATGTTCAGGGGGATGAGAGAGAGAGAGAGAGAGAGAGAGAGAGAGAGAGAGAGAGAGAGAGAAATCATCAATATGTAAACAACTCTTAATAGTGTACAGTAGTTACGAGCAAAGATGGTGGTAAGACAGTGTCAACCAACGCTGGTGGGGGTAGGGGGGGTAGGGGACGGGGGTAAGGGGGGGGGGAGGCATAAGTGCTAAACTTCCAAAGAGCATTAACGTCGACACCCCCCCCCCCCCACACACACCTTTAAAGCAGAAGGGTACAGTACTCCGTGGGGGGGGGAGGTTATGTGGGGGGGTGAGGGGTGTGGAGGGGGGTGTGGAGGGGGTAGAGAAGTGGGAGAGAATAGGGGGAGATAAGAGGCAGGTACCCCCCCCTACCCCCCTCACCTCCCCAGTGTGGTATTTGATTGACATTAATCCCGTTGTATTTATTCGTCGTCTCTCAACCACATACCAGAGTACCCGCCCCGCAACGCCCTGCCCCGCCCCGCCCCGCCCCGCTTTCTTCTTCCCCAAACTCCCTCCACCTCCTCCCACACACACACACACACACACACCAACTCGTCAGTAATAATCCCTTAGAGTTTATTATCGTTTCCAACAGTGAGTCATCCCATTAACGATTAAACTAGCAAAATACCTAACCTAACCTAACCTAACCCTAACCCTAACCTAACCTAACCTAAACCTAACCTAACTACGCTATTATTATTAATTTTATCATTGTTGTTGTCGTTGTTGCGGTATTTACGGTCAAAAATTCTCATTTCTTGCGTCATCCTTCATTTCCTTCATCTAAAACATCAGTAAATTTCGTAAAGTAATATGAATTTCCCTCCATAAGACATAAACTTAAGAACCCTCTACCCAAAAAAAAAAAATAACGACCCAATATGACGGCAAAATTACACTGAGACAACACCTAAAACTTAATCTAATCACTTTGGTATTAATATTACAGAACAACATTATAGGGGGAATATGTGAGGGTACCCAAGCCTGATATAACGAGGGTTGCAGATCACGTAAAGGAGGTTATAAATATGAGAAGAATTATAGCGTCAGAGAGAACGGTTAGAGCGGGGGGGTGGGGGAACTTTGGTATATTCAAATTGTGGCTGAAACATAATAGGAATTGGTTATTTGTGTTAATTATTTGTTTATATATTTACTTTACTTATTGATTATTAATTTGTTACTTATTTATATTAGTTGAATAGATATATACACATACATACATAATACAACACACACACACACACCCACACATCCCCACTCTATAACCCCACAAACCCACACAACACCATCCACCACACAACCCCACACAACACCACCCACCACACAACACCACCCACCACACAACACCACCCACCACACCACACAACACCACCCACCACACAACCCCACACAACACCACCCACCCCACAACCCCCTCCCACAGACTACACCACAATGTACAGTACCCACAGGTAGGTTCCAGTGGCCCCCTCGACCTCGTAAACAAGACAGATAATTAATGGCAGTAATCTACATGTGTCATCTAGGGACCTCAACAAGCCTACGAGTGTTGACCATAAATTAATACACCATGACCCCCAACAGAGCCTGTCTGTGTAAGGCAACATGATCATAAACAATAATACTTATAACAACAGCAATAAATAATAATATTAATAACAACAACCAATAATAATAATAACAATAATAATAATAATAACAACAATAATATTCATAACAACGATAACAACAACCAATAATAATAATAATAATAATAATAATAATGATAATAATGATAATAATGATTAATAATAATATTACTATAATAATAATAATAATAATAATAATAATAATAATAATAATAATAATAATAATATTAATAATAATAATAATAATAATAATAATAATACTTTTAACGACAATAAATAATAATAATGATAATAATTAATAATAAGGATAATAACAATATTCATAACATCAACAATAAATAATAATAATAATAATAATAATAAGAGGAATAATAATATAATTATAAATGTTCACTTTTTATTTGGTTAACAGAGAAAAGAGAGAAACGTTCTGATATATCCCACAGCAGGTCGATGATAACTACATAGCACGTCAGGGTTACCAACTGTTTCACCACGATTTACAATTTACCCAACTGAGACCTTTCGTGGAAGAGCTGTAGCGATACTTGTGGTTGGCTGGGTGAAGCGCCTCAGCACCCCTCACCCGGCATACGCAACAGGGGGGCATAAGACACACCTTACAATAAATAACAACTTACGTCAATTTTCTTTTAGCTTTTTTTTTTACTTTTTTTTTTAGTCAGACAAAGAGATCCGTACTGCCACTCGTGCAAGGGTCTCCCCCCCCCCCCCCCTCCACACACTGCCCCCAGGCTGCTGAAATTACACTGTTGGTGAAATTACTGCCCAGTATGGTGTTCCCTCATACTACAACACCCCCAACAAGTGTACAAGTATTGGTTATTTATAGGTAACAATAAACCTTAAAGTGGGTCAGGTTTGTTTTATGTGAGGTGAACTTACGTTAAATTAGGGAGTAAACTGAGGTGAGTCAGGCCCGATGGTTAGTGAGTGGTGGTGGCGGTTGTGTTAGCAACAGCCTCTACACTATCATCTTAACCTACAGTCGACCATCATCCTCAACTATCAACACCAACTATTACTACTGGACTATATCATCCCCGGTCATCAACCAACACGTACTGTAACTTCCAACCCAAAAGCTGTACTGAATTAAGCACCTCGCCGCCACCACCTAGTAACACACTCACCCACCAACAACAACTGAGCACCATCACTGTTGACTATACCCTAACCACTTCCCCTTAAACTCCCACCCCACCCCCTCCCCTCCCCCACCCCCTCCCCCTCCCCCTAACAAACAATGAGCCCACAAGACGCGAGCCTCACTTTCTAATAATGCTGGTGTGAAATACGACGAGGTAGTGGGCACAGAACAATGGTCAGATTGGACCATCAACCACCATCCCGCCTTACCCCGTCTATGGGATCATGACAACCTGGCAACTCCCTGACACTCCCTCCTGAGTTACTGCTCGCGTGTCCTACCCTAAGTGGCCCTTCAGGACCAGTTAATCCTTGAATACCATCCTGAAGGACTTACTGCTTCATTGTCCCTTCACAAGTAGCTCTGGCAAAACGAGTTATTTCTTGAATACCCACCACCGTGTAGGAGCTACTGCTTGAAACTTCCCTCCACAAAAGACTTCTTGAGGACGGGTTCGTGCTCCGACGCCACTTCAGAGGATCAGCTGCTTAAATCGTTCAGTAAACAAAACAAGAATGTGAGTTGCAACTTGGATACCACCGATGAGGAGGCTGTACATGTAGTGAAGCTCCGCAAGTGTTTCCTGAAGAGGTGGTTGGCTCTCGAACACCAAAAGCAGAGGAAGTATTACCGAGGGTACGAGTAACACCGTTAACGCCACCAAGGAGTAGTCGCTGATAGGTCTCAGTACGAGGTCCACCTCCAGTGCCCCCCTGGCGCCCGAGATGTAGGGTCGGCTGTGAACGTCATTAAGCAACACCTTAAGATTCAACTGATAACTTGACCGTGGGAGTGAGGGGGTGAAGGGGTATAGTGAGCCCTGTTGAGGCTTTTTAGAGCCTTGGGTGACGGGTGGAGTCTTGGTGAAGCCTTAGTGAGGCCTCATGGAGGTCAGTGGCTAGAGAAGAAGTCTTGGTGGGATCTGGGGGACTTAATAGAGCTTTACTGTTGAGTCTTATTAGAGCCTTGAGAAGACCTTGGTAGGGCTCCATGGATCTACCTAATACCCCCTCCCAGCCAGGTGATAGAACCCACCTTTACCCCAGGTCTACCACCTCTTCCTGGATAAAGTCTCCCCTTCCTCGTAATACACCACTTCTTGCTTAACTCACTTACACAGGACAAACTAACCCTTAACTAATCCTCAAAAACCATCCTTAATTCACTAAGACCTAGCAAAAGAAACTTCCATGAAGACCCAGCAGGAAGAAGCCCTTAGGAAGACTCACAAGGAAGACGAGAAAGAGACATCCATGAGGACTCAATATACAGCCTACTACAGGAGGTCCCATCAGTAGAAATTCCATCAACATCCCGGAAGGAAGAACAAACACACACACACACACACACACACACACACACACACACACACACAAAACAGCGTCAAATACTCACCTTGGAAGGACACGGCCTTGCGGGACCTGGGAGGGGTGAGGGAGAAGTCGGCGCTGTGGGTGCTCAAGCTGATATCAGAATCGTGGGAGAAGCTCGAGTTGGTCTTGCCTGCAGGGGAGAGAAGAGAAGAAAGTTAGGTACATGTTTAGACCACTTGAGAGAGAGAGAGAGAGAGAGAGAGAGAGAGAGAGAGAGAGAGAGAGAGAGAGAGAGAGAGAGAGAGAGCATTAGAGTCATCAAGACATTTAAATGAAGGAAGTAAAAATTAATGTGTATATCAGGTTACTTAATAATAATAATGATAAAAATAAAAATAATAATAATAATAATAATAATAATACGACAGGGAGGAACACACACACACACACACACACACACACACACACACACACACACACACACACACACACCATATAAAACAAACATTAAAAAAAACATCAAATCCGAACTAGTTTATCCGTGGAGTAGTCCGGATAAGTGAGAAGTCCGGAATAGAGATAATTTTCCTATTTTTTATCACGTTTGTATAGTTTCATGGGTTTACTGATATAACTCCTGTAATATATAGTTTCATGGGTTCACTGATATAACTCCTGTAATATATAGTTTCATGGGTTTACTGATATAACTCCTGTAATATATAGTTTCATGGGTTTACTGATATAACACCTGTAATATATAGTTTCATGGGTTACTGATATAACTCCTGTAATATATAGTTTCATGGGTTTACTGATATAACTCCTGTAATATATAGTTTCATGGGTTTACTGATATAACTCCTGTAATATATAGTTTCATGGGTTTACTGATATAACTCCTGTAATATATAGTTTCATGGGTTCACTGATATAACTCCTGTAATATATAGTTTCATGGGTTTACTGATATAACTCCTGTAATATATAGTTTCATGGGTTTACTGATATAACTCCTGTAATATATAGTTTCATGGGTTTACTGATAAAACACCTGTAATATATAGTTTCATGGGTTCAATGATATAACTCCTGTAATATATAGTTTCATGGGTTTACTGATATAACTCCTGTAATATATAGTTCCATGGGTTTACTGATATAACTCCTGTAATATATAGTTTCATGGGTTTACTGATATAACTCCTGTAATATATAGTTCCATGGGTTTACTGATATAACTCCTGTAATATATAGTTTCATGGGTTTACTGATATAACTCCTGTAATATATAGTTTCATGGGTTTACTGATAAAAACAAAAGCCGATCGAGTATTCTTAACCTTACAAGTGACTCCTCAGCCAGGCTACATTTCTCTCTCTGTCTCTCTCTCCTCTCCGACAACTGCCACCCCAGCGTCCCCCTAACTCTTAAGTGGCAACCATTGACTGCCAAAATGCCAAACACAATCTTGATCTCCGGGATGAATTAGTATAAGGATAGAGCCAAGTCGGGCGGTCCCCTTGATGCAGTGACGTCATAATGGCGGCTCTCACCCTCACTTAAGCCCCGCCCATTGTCCACCCGGCGACGGAGAACTTGCGTCATCTAATCCAATTACCACGAGTATTATAAAGTTAAGGACTGGAATATATGTATACAAAAAAAGTAAATCAGTAATATGACTTGTCCATCACCTCATAATCACCATAATGTGTTACCCCCCAAAAACCATTCGCTGCCGGACCTAACATTACACCAACACTGATACCTGTATGAACCCATTTTTCAATACTCTTTATGTTTCAATAATAAATGTTCAATTATGTAAGTTAACCTTTTTTAATCATGCCAATGAACGCCCTTCACGACCTAACTGATCCTGAGTATCGCGTAGGAGGGATTTTTTTTAATTTCCCGAGAAAAAGAGTAAAGAGATGAAATGTTGCTACAACTACTATTACCTATACTACTACAGCGTCACTACTAGCCTACCCCTACTACAAGTAGTTGTAGTTCTACTGTAACATATTAGTAACAAAATATATAAATCATTACAGCACACTGAACATAATACAGGTTGTCAAACTCCAAGGATATCACACATAAACGCCTGTTAGTGATGTGCCCACGAGGAGAGCGCCGCGACTCCCACTAGGTGGCAGCACACACTGGCTGGCCGGTTATATTACCCAGTTAAGTAACTAAGTGGGGTTTTAGATACAGTTTATTTTGTCGTTTAGGTTAAGTTATATTTACTTTGGGATTAAGGTTGAAGTAGTCCTCAGATATGTTTTTATTCAGAGCTAGGTTAAGGCACCACCATAACTGGGTATATGTGGATTATTTTAGGTATATACTGTATATATATATATTTTTTTGAGCTGTTAGATACGCTAATATCCATGACGATAACAAGCCATTAACGTTATCATACCGTGACTATAAACAAATAATCGTAACCACAACTTCACCGTATATCTTAAATTATACTTGTACAGGTATTTCTAAAATAATTTTGGTCCTCTGTCAGCTCATGGGTGTTACTGCACCTGTCCTCAGGGGGATTACATCCTTATATATGTACAGTACAGTACTATTTGTAAACAAAATTTCTGAAAATATAATCACAAACAGTTCTTTTATGAATTAATTATTGAAATATCAGTAAATAAATGTAAAACATCCGGTAGGATATATATATATATATATATATATATATATATATATATATATATATATATATATATATATATATATATATTTCATGTAGATCCACAATGAAAACGTGGATAAGATAACTCTTGATAAAATCACACGGGAAAAGGGAAACAACGGAGCACTTTAGCTTTCGTCTTTATTCAAGACATCTTCAGAGGCAACTGGATTACATGGACAGAGAGAGGCCTAAATATACAGGGTGACCTTAAAAACAAGAGGTCAGGTCATAATGATGTCATCCACTAATCCCCACACCAACACACACGTAGTCAGGTCAGGTCAAAAATATGGGACCCACTAAATAACTATCAAACATCTAGATCAAAGGTTTTCAAAGTGTTTTTAACCTTGGGCCACTGACAATAATATAATATATATATATATATATATAATATATATATATATATATATATATATATATATTATTTGGTGAGCACAAAAATTTATGGCCATGGCCCGCTTCACAGTGATCTTTACAAGCAGGCCTCGGTGCTGCAGAGACAAAAGGCAATTGAAAATCACGGAACTGCCGCCTCTCCCCCATAATGTTTATTATCCTCGGCCCCTCAAGGACCAGGGAGCAACAGTTCGCTGGCCAACATGAGGATATAGTGTGGAGGTAACGTCTGGCCATATTTGGGGAGTCAGTAAACAGTTTAAAGGTGCAAACATTGAGGTGAGAATGAGAGCCTGATCTGGTTAAGTATTCACCCCATGCATAAATAGGGACTATGATGTTTGTTCTCATCTTAAATAACACAAGTCTGGCTGCCTCCTAAAACTGTATCTTGCGCTTGTGAGACCTCACCTGGATTTCGCAGTTCAGTTCTGGTCACCGTATTACAGAATGGATATAGAATCCTTGGAAAGAATTCAGAGGAGAATGACAAGTCTAATCCCGGGCATTAGGAACCTTGAGTATAGAGACAGGTTAAAGCATCTTAATTTGCACTCCCTCGAGAGACGTAGAGCGAGGGGCGACCTGATAGAGGTGTATAAGTGGAAGGCAGGGCTAAACAAAGGGGACATTACAAAGGTACTCAAACTATCCATTCCAACCAGGAGCGAACTCGTAACAATGGTTTTAAATTAGACAAATTTAGATTTAGGCATGAAATAGGTAAACACTGGTTTGGAAACAGAGTAGTGGATGAATGGAACAAGTTACCAAATATCATCATTAACTCGAATACGCTGAATAGCTTCAAACATAGGTTGGATGCTTATATGAGCAATAGGGTTTGGGTGTAAACGGGACTGCCCAGTTTGGGCCAATAGGCCCGCTGCAGTTTCCTCCATTCTTATGTTCTTATGTGAGCCACTAACGACTGGACCCTTGTTACTATTGAACCACCATAAACACCTTAAATAACCATGTGACTCTAACACCATTACTATATATCTCAAACTTGTGATCACGTCATCATCTTTAACTTAAATTCGTGACTAAAAAAAAAACAAACATTATTTATATCCTGTTGACGGGTCCATTACTTAAAATCTATCACGGTGGAAGAGTAGAAGTCAATTATTACTAATATATAAACAGTATAGGTACATAATGAAGGTAATATACAGCACAGGTACACCATATACCTCCCATGGTCACCTTATGATGATACACTTGTACTTTATATATATATACACACTTAACCATCTACATCAGCTATAGGAGTCTTATATATATACTGGCCTACAAGGAGGAGCTAGGGTGGGTGTGGGGGTGAAGGTGGGGGTGGGGGTGTGGGTGGGTGTTGGGGAGGGGGTAGGGGGGGGTGTTGGAGGCCCTGGTCACTACTGGGCGATATTTGGAGGGTCGACCCTTGAACTTCACGAACTGTGCTTTACCAATGCCATATTAAGCTCTTACCTCCCTCCCTCCCTCCTCTCTTCTCCTCTCCCTTCCCTTCTTTTCCCCTCTCCCCCCCTTCCCTTCACTCCCTCACTTACTCTTCCTTCATTCCCTCACTCACCTTTCCGTCACCCCCTCTCCCTTCCACTCCCTCACTCACCTCCCTTCTCTCCCTCCCATCATTCACTCCCTCTTCCTCTTCTCTCTCCTTCCTTATAACGAGACGCAATAATTGGAGTAACAAAATGCTAACCCGAAACCTAACCTAACCTAACCTGTAAGAATATATGTACTGTACACTCACTCGTCTATAAAGTTAACGTATATGTGTCACTAAGTGTGTGTGTGTGTGTGTGTGTGTGTACAAAATGAACGGCCTTTCGCGCACTGGAGACCGACACTTGATTATTGTCCGCATGCGCAGTGAGCCGCAGCGTACGACACGGAATACTAACCTGGCGACGAAGAAGCGAAGTTACAATTTGACTTTGAAAAAAAAACAAAATCTTTTTATTTATTTTAAATTTTTTGATTCGTTTTATTTATTATCAATTTATTGTTTTTATTCATTTTATTATTATTATTATTATCATTATTATTATTTATAGCCATATAAAGACGTAAGATCCTGTCAACAACGCAAATCAAACTTATCGTTGAGTCAGGTCAGGTTAAGTTAGGTTCAGGTTAGGTTAAGTTAGGTTAGGTTAGGCTGGGCTGAGGTGACATTTGATTAGGTTAGGTTAGGATAAGGTGATATTCCGTTAGGTTAGATTAAGGGAGGCCTGACTTTAGCTGGCTGGTCACCGAGTCATCAGTAGTCACCTGGCTATGCACATTCACCTCCCCAGCAAGTATAAAGCCGAACCTTAAAGTAGTGGTAGTATAGTACAGTACTAGAGGAGCAGCACAGCCTTTCAGAAACCGACAGTCGGCTAGGTGAGTTACGCTGATTGGCCCTCTGGGTCGTTCTGGTCACACACACACACACACACATGTCCTCACGCTCACACACACACACACATGTCCTCACGCTCACACACACACATGTCCTCACACTCACACACACATGTCCTCACACACACACACACACACACACACACATGTCCTCACGCTCACACACACACACACACACATGTCCTCACGCTCACACACACACACACACGTCCTCACGCTCACACACACACACACACATGTCCTCACGCTCACACACACACATGTCCTCACACTCACACACACATGTCCTCACACACACACACACACACACACACACACATGTCCTCACGCTCACACACACACACACACACATGTCCTCACGCTCACACACACACACACACACATGTCCTCACGCTCACACACACACACACACACACATGTCCTCACGCTCACACACACACACACACACATGTCCTCACGCTCACACACACACACACACACATGTCCTCACGCTCACACACACACACATGTCCTCACGCTCACACACACACACACACATGTCCTCACGCTCACACACACACACACACACATGTCCTCACGCTCACACACACACACACACATGTCCTCACGCTCACACACACACACACACACATGTCCTCACGCTCACACACACACACACACACATGTCCTCACGCTCACACACACACACACACACACATGTCCTCACGCTCACACACACACACACACACATGTCCTCACGCTCACACACACACACACACACACATGTCCTCACGCTCACACACACACACACACACACATGTCCTCACGCTCACACACACACACACACATGTCCTCACGCTCACACACACACACACACATGTCCTCACGCTCACACACACACATGTCCTCACGCTCACACACACACACACACATGTCCTCACGCTCACACACACACACACACACATGTCCTCACGCTCACACACACACACACACATGTCCTCACGCTCACACACACACACACACACATGTCCTCACGCTCACACACACACACACACACATGTCCTCACGCTCACACACACACACACACACACATGTCCTCACGCTCACACACACACACACACACACATGTCCTCACGCTCACACACACACACACACACATGTCCTCACGCTCACACACACACACACACACATGTCCTCACGCTCACACACACACACACACATGTCCTCACACACACACACACACACACATGTCCTCACACACACACACACACACATGTCCTCACGCTCACACACACACACACACATGTCCTCACGCTCACACACACACACACACACATGTCCTCACGCTCACACACACACACACACACACATGTCCTCACGCTCACACACACACACACACACATGTCCTCACGCTCACACACACACACACACATGTCCTCACGCTCACACACACACACACACACATGTCCTCACGCTCACACACACACACACACATGTCCTCACGCTCACACACACACACACACACATGTCCTCACGCTCACACACACACACACACACATGTCCTCACGCTCACACACACACACACACACATGTCCTCACGCTCACACACACACACACACACATGTCCTCACGCTCACACACACACACACACACATGTCCTCACGCTCACACACACACACACACATGTCCTCACGCTCACACACACACACACACACACATGTCCTCACGCTCACACACACACACACATGTCCTAACACACACACACACACACATGTCCTCACACACACACACACACACATGTCCTCACGCTCACACACACACACACACATGTCCTCACGCTCACACACACACACACACACATGTCCTCACGCTCACACACACACACACACACATGTCCTCACGCTCACACACACACACACACATGTCCTCACGCTCACACACACACACACACACATGTCCTCACGCTCACACACACACACACACATGTCCTCACGCTCACACACACACACACACACATGTCCTCACGCTCACACACACACACACACATGTCCTCACACACACACACACACACATGTCCTCACACACACACACACACACATGTCCTCACGCTCACACACACACACACACACATGTCCTCACGCTCACACACACACACACACACATGTCCTCACGCTCACACACACACACACACATGTCCTCACACACACACACACACACATGTCCTCACACACACACACACACACATGTCCTCACGCTCACACACACACACACACATGTCCTCACGCTCACACACACACATGTCCTCACGCTCACACACACACACACACATGTCCTCACGCTCACACACACACACACACACACATGTCCTCACGCTCACACACACACACACACACACACATGTCCTCACGCTCACACACACACACACACACACATGTCCTCACGCTCACACACACACACACACATGTCCTCACGCTCATCGGTTTTATTACATCGAAACTTTTTATCTTAGGAATTCTTGAGGGAGATGTTGTTGTTGTTGTTGTTGTTGCTGTTGTTGTTGTTGGTGGTGGTGGTGGTGTAGTTGTTGTTGATTTAGTTGTTGTTGTTGTTGATTTAGTTGTTGTTGTTGTTGATATAGTGATGTAGTTATTGTTGATGATGTTGTTGATTTAGTTGTTGTAGTTGTTGTTGTTGTTGTTGTATATGCTATAAGACAAACGAAAAACAAAGTGAAAGAGGGAAGAGATGGCAACTGCCTGGTAAAGAAGAGAATGATAAAATAAAGCAGAGAATAAACGAGAAGTAACATAGAATGATAAACAGACGTGAAAGAATTTATATTGGAATGATAAAACAGACGAGATGCAAGAGAAAGGCGCGACGAATGATAAACAGGGGGGGAGAGAGAGAGAGAGAGCAACACGTAGAATTATAAGCAAGCGATGATAGAATGAACAGATAAACAGAATGATAAACAAGTGAAAAGTTTGAAAAGTCACGAATAATGACAGATGAAGAAAACAAAAGAATATATATATATATATATATATATATATATATATATATATATATATATATATATATATATAAATATATATATATATATATATATATATATATATTTTATCAGTCAACGTACAACAACAGACAACACACACATGAGTTTAGCAATCTACTACTACTACTTGCTACTACTACTACTGCTGCTACTACTATTACTACTGCTACTACTTTTTTTTAACGTGGCCTCCAGCCTCCCCCAATAGCCACACCTTCGCCGCCATTTTATTACCTTAAAATTAACTATCCTAAAACTGAAATAGCTATCCTGGCTGTGTTGAGTTCGTTAATCCGCAGATCTATGCGGCATTCAGTGACTGTTGCCTCATAGTCAATATCTGCAACTGTTATCGACTTTGGGGCCGATGCTCTCGTTCCCCCGAGGCAAAGCAATGCAGACCTAAGGAGAGAGAAGGACAGTCGACATCTCATCCAGGCTGTAACATAACTTCTGGGCTGCTGGTTCCGTTCAGATAACACCTCCGCGAGTCTGGCATAGAAACATCTTGCAGTTGGTCCCATCCCGCCGGAGGTCGTGAACACCAGAGGAGTGAAGCTGCCTTGATCAACGCTCTGATTTCTCTCCCCATATGCCCTTATCTTGTCGTTCTCGTTCCTCCTACGTGCAGCATCGAGAGCTAGGTTGCGGTGACAAGCGGCCAAGGGATCAAAAATCCTTATTAAATCCTTATGTCAATAAAGGCTCGCTGTCCCCACATCCAGAATCCTCGACCACCGAGGTCCACACGGGCTTCGTTGGATGTTTTGGAAGTCCTGTGATGGAGGTTCTCACCATCCAATGGAAAGGGGGGGGGGGGGGAAGGAGGGGGGGCGGTTCCACCATGATGTTGTGGCGAATTTCCTTCAGTAGATTTGCTGTGAGGTCCCTTACATCGTCATGCCTCATGCATACGGAGCCCCCTTTCTTGCACACCATGGCGTGGTCGATGTCATAAGATGAGCCACACACGCATTGGGAGGGTAAACCTTCTGCTAGCCTACCATACCTTAGAGCATTGGCATCTGTGAATTCTTGTTTATTAAGGATGAAGCCTTTTGCCCTTATCGGTAACGTTGTTGACCAGTTGGAGGCGCCCACCTCCTGCGCTATAGATACTTTTCTTTCCACGTTCTCTGGCTCTTGTTACAGCAGTTGTTGCAGTTTATCACTTTGGGTGTGCTGCAGCTCTGTCGTAATGGACCGTCGAATCTTGTTTAGTTTGCTGGTATCCACCTGACTTGTTGCATTCTGAGCTATTATGTGCTCAGTGAGGGCTGCCGTGAGCTGGACAGAGTTGTGATGTTCTGACTACTAGGAACTACTAAGATAATAATAATAATAACAAAAACAATAACAACAATAACAACACTAATAACAATAATAACAAAACCATCAACAATAACAACAACACCAACAAATGTTTGATAAGGTGATTCAACACTAATTAACTAGGTGTAATTAGGAAACACACAAGGTAATTCATTCCCAAAAGGGCAATTAATTATTAACGTAACTGTGAAATAAATTATATGGTAAATATTATCAAAAAATTTAATCCTGATTTTGCTAACACGGAGATGGTGTGTGTGTGTGTGTGTGTGTGTGTGTGTGTGTGTGTGTAAAAAAAAACCCACCCACATACATTAATATTAAAAGCATATCGACACGTCTTACAGCATCTGATTTACAACGCGCTACATCACTCCAGCCACACCCTCCCCCACCTCACTCCAGCCACACCCTCTCCCACCTCACTCCAGCCACACCCTCTCCCACCTCACTCCAGCCACACCCTCTCCCACCTCACTCCAGCCACACCCTCTGCCACCTCATTAACCAACTGACATCTAACCTCTTGAACCGTGAGGGTGTAAGTGACAGCTGAGACAAGGTAAGCAAATGATTCAGAGGCCAAATTTGAGCCATCTGTATTGCTTGTTTTGGGTACTGACATGCACACAGACAGACACACAGACAGACAGACAGACAGACAGACAGACACACACACACAGAGGCAGATGACAGCACACAGTCTACATATATGGTAAGACGTGGAGCTAAAAAGATGTTGTGAGATCATTCATGTGGGGGTTTGAAGTTGATTTTGGTCACACACACACACACACACACACACACACTGTAACTGTAAAATTAATTAGTCACTATAGATACAATTTGATAACCTATTACAGTTTTGTTAAAGCTTCAAACCTGATTTACACTTTATCATAGCGACTAAGGTAAGCTGTTGTTGCTTATTGGATACAACGGTAGAGTCTAGTCCCTATGGGTTAGCTGATTCATGTCCAGACCCCCCCCCCCCCCAAGTCCACTACCATGTGTGAGTGTTATGGTGTTTCCTTGTGGACCAAAGACAGTGTTAAACAACCAAGCACTTGATGGTCTCAGAGTCCAGGTGTGTGTGTGTGTGTGTGTGTGTGTATGTGTGTGTGGGTGTGTGTGTATGTGTGTGTGTGTGTGGGTGTGTGTGTGTGTGTGTGTGTGTGTTAAATAGGAGAGAGGGAGGGGGGGACGAGCGTGGAGTGAACAGGTGCTAGTTGTATAGTGGTCATGATACCTGGAGGGAGGGAGGGTGTCTCTTCTTGCCTGCCTGCCTGCCTGCATGACCTTCACCGACAACCCCCTTCTATTATACTACCCGTCCTGCATGACCCTTCTTCTACTACCACCTCTCCTCCATCCACCCACCACCCACACCCTCTCCTCCACCCACCCACCACCCACACCCTCTCCTCCACCCACCACCCCCTCACAACACTCCACCACCTCTCCCACCTCCTCCCACAACTAATCCGCCCTCACCTGCCAATCATTCATTCCTCCCCCTCTCTCCCCCCCACCCATACACCATCTCCCCTCCCCCATATGTACCCTCCCCACCATATGGTACAGTACGTATTCTGGGAGCGGCACTCAACTACCCCCTCCCTCCCTCCCTCCCTCCCCCCCCACCCATACACCATCTCCCCTCCCCCATATGTACCCTCCCCACCATATGGTACAGTACGTATTCTGGGAGCGGCACTCAACTACCCCCTCCCTCCCTCCCCCCCCCCACCACCCCATAATATACACTGAGCGGACCCAACACAAAGGCTCCCCCCCCCTCCCCCCACCATCACACCCCTCACCTGTACACGTCTCAAAACATAAACTAATTAACCTAAAGCAAAGAAACAAAAACAAAACAAAAACAATGACCTTTCATGTGATTCATTATTATAGAACCATTTATGTCTGTAATGACCCACAATAAAAACCACGAGTTTAAAGGAAGCAAAAAATTACAAATAAACAACAACAAACAAAAAAACCGAGTGAAAACAACTACAGATCGAGGAGGTTCATTTGTTTAGTGTTTAATACATTGTGATTTAAACGGTACTGGCGGCGAGGGTGGATTACTTACCACGCAACGTATCTTAATATTAAGGGCACGGTCTATAACCTAACCTCACCTCACCTCACCTCACCTAACCTAACCTAACCTCGAGATAGGAAAAGACAAAGGTAGAGAGGGTGTAGAGAGGTAGGGGGGGGGAGGTAAAGGGAGAGGGTAGAGGGAAGGGGGGGTTGGAGGAGGGGGTGAAGAAGGGGTGGAGTGAGGGGGGGAGGGGTTGGACAGAATAGAGGGAGTAGGGGGGATAGAGGGAGTAGGGGGGATAGAGGAAGTGGGAGGGAAGAGGAGAGGGGGATAGAGGAGGAGGGGGCTGGGGGGGGGGGAAGACTAATATACAGCTTAACGAACAAGAGTTAACGAGACCAGTTGTCGATAAGAAAGTTTGGAATGATAATCGGGACTAAATGAAGACATCCCTTTACGATTAGGCCATAGTCGATCTCCTAGTACTGGAGGCCACGAGATAGGAAAATACCGCAATAAAAATAAAATATAAATAATAATAATAATAATAATTAATTGGTTTGTGAATGTGGGTGTAGTTTTGTTGTGGTGGAGGAATTAATGAAAGTATATGATAATTTATTAGCGTTTGGTTCTAGAGGTGTACATGGGTGTGTGTTTGTGTGTGTGTGTGTGTGTGTGTGTGTGTGTGTGTGTGTGCGGTAGTTTATACTTCTCCTCACCTCACGATTAACATGGAAAATAACAAGAATATCTCTCTCTCTCTCTCTCTCTCTCTCTCTCTCTCTCTCTCTCTCTCTCTCCTTGCATGATCAGAGTAATGGCTGAAACACGTGTAAGAATAGGAGGTGTTTGTTATTTATGGGGGATAAACTTAGGATTCCTGGAGGAGGAGGAGGAGGAGGAAGAAGAGGAGGTGGTGGAAGAAGACGAGGAGGAGGAGGAGGAGGAGGAGGAGGAGGAGGAGGAGGAAGAAGACGAGAAGGAGGAGGAGGTGGAGTAGGAGGAGGAGGAGGAGGTGGAAGAAGACGAGAAGGAGGAGGAGTGGAGGAGGAGGAGGAGGAGGTGGAGGAAGAGGAGTGTGGAGAGACGAGAAGGAGGAGGAGGTGGAGGAGGAGGAGGAGGTGGAGTAGGAGGAGGAGGAGGAGGTGGAAGAAGACGAGAAGGAGGAGGAGGTGGAGGAGGAGGAGGAGGAGGTGGAGGAAGAGGAGGTGGTGGAAGAAGACGAGAAGGAGGAGGAGGAGGAGGAGGAGGAGGAAGAAGACGAGAAGGAGGAGGAGGTGGAGTAGGAGGAGGAGGAGGAGGTGGAAGAAGACGAGAAGGAGGAGGAGGAAGAGGAGGTGGTGGAAGAAGACGAGGAGGAGGAGGAGGTGGAGGAGGAGGAGGAGGAGGAGGAAGAGGAGGTGGTGGAAGAAGACGAGAAGGAGGAGGAGGTGGTGGAAGAGGAGGAGGAGGTGGAGGAAGAGGAGGTGGTGGAAGAAGACGAGAAGGAGGAGGAGGAGGAGGTGGAGGAAGAGGAGGTGGTGGAAGAAGACGAGAAGGAGGAGGAGGTGGAGGAGGAGGAGGAGGAGGAGGTGGAAGAAGACGAGAAGGAGGAGGAGGTGGAGGAGGAGGAGGAGGAGGTGGAGGAAGAGGAGGTGGTGGAAGAAGACGAGAAGGAGGAGGAGGTGGAGGAGGAGGAGGAGGTGGAAGAAGAGGTAGGGAGGAGGAGGAAGAAGAAGAGGAGGTGGAAGAAGAAGAAGAGGAGGAGGAGGAGGGAGAGGAGGTGGAAGAAGGAGGAGGAGGAGGAGGAGGAGGAAGAAGAGGAGGAGGAGGAGGTGGAAGGAGAGGAAGGGAGGAGGAGGAGGAGGAGGAGGAGGAGGAGGAAGAAGAGGTAGGGAGGAGGAGGAGGAAGAAGAGGAGGTGGAAGAAGAAGAGGAGGAGGAGGAGGAGGAAGAAGAGGAGGAGGAGGAAGAGAAGCAGGAGGAGGAAGAAGAGTAGGTAATAGTAGTAGTAGTAGTGGTGGTAGTGGTAGTGGCGGCAGTATTTGTGGTGGTGATAGTAGTCGTAGTAATAGTAGCATCAGCAGTAGTAGTAGTAGTAATAATGGTAATAGTAGCAGTTGGTGGTCGTAGTGGTGGTGGTGGTGGTAATGATGGTGCGCGCCAATATAGCACTGGAGAGGAGGCCCCGGGGTGGTGGTGGTGGTGGTAGTAGTGGTGGTGGTAGTAGTAGTAGTAGTAGTAGTAGTGGTGGTGGTGGTGGTGGTGGTAATGATGGTGATGGTGCGCGCCAATATAGCACTGGAGAGGAGGCCCCGGGGTGGTGATGGTGGTAGTAGTGGTGGTGGTGGTAGTAGTAGTGGTGGTGGTAGTGGTGCAGCAGCTCGCCAGGACCCACCAGGTGTAACAAGCTCTGGCAACTCAATTCCACGAAAATTAGCCCTGGACTGCAGTGTCATGTAATAGGCAGTGACGGTGGCGAGGAAGAAGAAGAAAGAGGAGGAGGAGGAGGAGGAGATGATAAAGAAGAAGAAAAGAAAATAATGAAGAAGATAATAAAGAAGGAGGAGGAGGAGGAGATAAAGAAGAAGGATGGCCGGAACTCCTCCAGCCCCTCTTTTTCTTCCACCTCCTCCTCATCTTCTTCCTCCTCCTCCTCCTCCTCCAGGAATCCTAAGTTTATCCCCCATAAATAACAAACACCTCCTATTCTTACACGTGTTTCAGCCATTACTCTGATCATGCAAGGAGAGAGAGAGAGAGAGAGAGAGAGAGAGAGAGAGAGAGAGAGAGAGAGAGAGAGAGACCCACACATCAGAACTTCTTGTTATTGTTCATGTTATTCGTAGCGTTACTGTCAGTGATTCTTTTTTACTATACCTGTGGGGTGCGGAGGAGGGTAGGAGGGGTGTGGAAGGGTATGTATTAGGCTGTGTGTGTGTGTAGGGGGGGTCTGGGATGGGTAGGAGGGAGGGGGAGAGGGATAGAGGGGGGCAGGGAGAGGGATAGAGGGGGGGGGGAGGCAGGGAGAGGGAGGAGGTTGCAAGTGTATGAAAGACGAGGCTTCACTGACGGCAGACAGCGCCCAGGCCAGCCAGATCGGGAACGTTGGCAACACTGTAGCACCACCGGCTTGAGGAATCCCTGGTATCTCGCGTCCTAAACCCTGTCTCTGGCACTAACTACGGCCTCATTTTATAACCCAGTGACCATAACCCTCTATTCTAAATAACAACCACAACCTACAACACATTACGGATCATTTACAAACGAATGGTAAATATTCTCGTGTATATAAATATCATCGCGTAAATCAGATCCTGCGTAGAGAGTAGAGAAGTAAAGCGGTTACTACAACAAACGGAAAGAGTTCTCCACGCCTTATGTTCCCACCACCCCTCCTCTCCCCCTAACCCCTCCCAATCCCTCCTTCCCTCCCCCCCAGCACGACTTTGGGCGCAATTCCAAGACCCCCCCCAACCCAAGACCTCCCTGACTGAGAAGATACCTTTAAGTTAACCAGTAAAACTTATCCAACCCTCACCACCACCACCGAGAAAATATGTATCAATTTAAACAAAAAACACGAGGATTTTATTTTAATTTATCTTCTTCTTTCGGGGGTAATCATTAAAGAAAGTTTGAACGAAGGCGGATGGTCCAAGAGATGGTGAGCTGGCGAGAGTGGGTGAGCGGAGTAGTTTTTTTTTTTTTTCTTCCCTAGGGTAACCAGCGCACATATTAACCCGGTTACCCCAACACGTATTGTATATAAACCAGAGAGAGAAGAGGAGGATGGTGGTGACGTGTGATCTATACCTCTAAACATGGGAACAGTAATAATTATCAAGAGTGAATTTACCCTAGGGTTAAAATGACGCTAGGGCTTCAAATAGGCAGTAAGACAAACACAAAAATAAACAGATAGACAGACAGCTACGTAAAAGCATCATACCAGCTTGCAGGAGTTAAACATATATCTATACAGTATATACATTAAGGCAATGCGGTATACAATATACATAGACCGTTTAATATTCTGTAGTGAAAAAAATTTAACCCCATGGTATATATACAGTATATGACTCAATCACCAAATGACCAACACGGTGAAATTTATGACAATATGTTAAACCCACAAGACAATTAACTCAAAACACACGTAATTATTCTAAAGTTAACATTAACATCGGTATCACCCCCCCCCCCCCTCTAGGTAGCGTTACGATGTTTGTAAATTTGATGTTACCTGAGATGTTTAAAATCTTCAGTTAACTCTACGTAATTTCTGAATTCGTAAAAAAAAAAATATTCTGTAGTTTTTCGACATAAACTAATTAATCAAAAGACTATAATAATAAAATAAATCAATAAATGCTGTACTAACGAGATTAATTACTTTACACACCTGACCAATCCTATTTTAGAATCATGCGTTAAATTAGTATACTGTAGCTGTAGTCCTGTACCGTATACTGTAACTTAATGGAAGAATACATAGCCAGTTGAAGGTATGTAGTGTTGTGTAATGGAGTCTATTTGTATTGAGACACAGACTGAGGCGATACCTTGTACATTGATAAAGAAATCTTGGTTCATCCGGAGATTAGACCCCCAATTTAATATGCCTTAAGATTAACCTAACCAAACACTAACTCTAATGCTAACTGAATAACCTAACCTAACCTAACCTAACCTAACCTAACCTAACACTAACTCTAATGCTAACTGAATAACCTAACCTAACCTAAAACTATCCCTAACTCTAACCTAACCAAACCTAACCTAACCTACAACTAACCTAACCTAACCTAACCTAACCTAACCTAAACTACAATTAACCCTAACTCTAACCTAACCAAACCTAACCTAACCTAACCTAACCTAACCAAACCTAACCTAACCTACAACTAACCCTAACTCAAACCTAACCTAACCTAACCTAACCTAACCTAACCTAACCTAAACTAACCTACTAAACCTAACCTAACCTACTAACGACTAAACTAACCAACCTAACTAATAACCCAAACTCTAACCTAACCTAACCTAACCTAACCTAACCTAACCTACAACTAACCTAACCAACTAACCAACTCAAACCTAACCTAACCTACAACTAACCTAACCTAACCTAACCAAACCTAACCTACAATTAACCCTAACCCTAACCCTAACTCTAACCTAACCTAACCTACTCCCCGCCCCAACAGGTAACGTTACGGTATTTAATCATCAAGTGAAATATACTCTTGGGGTTAATTTCCAGGTGAAGCTAAGAGTCTCTGTTGTTCTCTGCCTTGTGATGAACTAGTGGGCAGGGCACCACGACAGTGTGACCTATAAAACAAGCTACACTTTACCGAGTCTGTGGGTGCTAGCGCCGTGACTATTACAATAGGGCCCTTATACTAGCTAGCGCCGTGACTATTACAATAGGGCCCTTATACTAGCTAGCGCCGTGACTATTACAATAGGGCCCTTATACTAGCTAGCGCCGTGACTATTACAATAGGGCCCTTATACTAGCTAGCGCCGTGACTATTACAATAGGGCCCTTATACTAGCTAGCGCCGTGACTATTACAATAGGGCCCTTATACTAGCTAGCGCCGTGACTATTACAATAGGCCCTTATACTAGCTAGCGCCGTGACTATTACAATAGGGCCCTTATACTGGCTAGCGCCGTGACTATTACAATAGGGCCCTTATACTGGCTAGCGCCGTGACTATTACAGTAGGGCCCTTATACTAGCGAGCGCCGTGACTATTACAATAGGGCCCTTATACTGGCTAGCGCCGTGACTATTGCAATAGGGCTCTTATACTAGCTAGCGCCGTGACTATCACACAAGGGCCCTTATACTAGCTAGCGCCGTGACTATTACACTAGGGCCCTTATACTAGCTAGCGCCGTGACTATTACACTAGGGCCCTTATACTGGCTAGCGCCGTGACTATCACACAAGGGCCCTTATACTAGCTAGCGCCGTGACTATTACACTAGGGCCCTTCTACTAACTAGCACCGTGACTATAAAACTAGCACATATATTTATCTACAGGTGGCCATGGCCAGGGTAAGGCAGTCAGTGGCCTATGCTAGATTCCTCCATTGCTATTGATCGTCTAGTAAATATTTTCAACCAAGAGCAGAGAGACTTCCATAGGCCTACCACTCTGTGTCAAGAATTTCCTTAGGTTAGGTTAGGTTAGGTTAGGTTAGGTGCCATATACGGGGTGTTTTTTCATTAATAAAATCATACATACAGTAAATACATGAGTCAAAACAGAGGCCACTTCAACACCATGTATGAACGTCACTCTTCCTATGTGATATTTTTACTATATTTTTATTAAGTTTATCGCATTAATTATGACTATACTGATAAAAATAATATACATATAATTTCTAGATGTATACTGATAAAAGTAATACATATATAATTTTTGTTCATGTATACTGATAAAAAATGCGTATATATAAAAAAAATTCATGAATACTGATAAAAAAATGCGTATACATATATCAAATACAGCACAAGTCAACGTGGGCCGAACAACCTGGAAATAAATCACACGAGAGATTTAAGATAAACGAATATTATATACAGTAAATACGGTCAAGGTGACTCCGAACGCGTGGCCGACATGACGTGGCACTGACTTCGGCTTCATAAATATACCCAACATTTTCTAAACCGATTTCTATAACCAAATTCTTATAATAATTGTATATATTATCAATTATATTAGGCGTATACTGTACATATAGTCGCATAGTGGAGCTAGAGGGATTACTTAATGGTGTGTGTGTGTGTGTGTTACTCCCTTACCAATTAATCTAACGTATAATTAACCCGTGTCCATTCACTGAGGCCTAGAGATATTGAGATTTATATTGCTGATTAAGACGCTAATGTAATTAATGCCTATATTTAGCCATTATCACCACCATCATCATCACCATTATTATCATCACCACCACCACCACCACCACCACCACCATCATCACCATTATCATCACCACCACCACCACCACCACCATCATCACCACCACCACAAAATCCATGTTACTGACCCACACCATCACTATCACCTGCCATCACTATCATGTACTCTCACCACCATCATTATTCACCCACTATCACCATCACGTACCAACAGAACTGACTGGCTGGCTGGCTCTCTCTCCCTCACTATTATTATCACTATTATCTATTCACAAAACTGGTCCACTTCCACAGTATTTATTTTTATCACTATCATTTATCGTCACCATAATCATTTACCGTCACCATTAATTACTACCATCACTAACACCATCGTCATCATCATCGTCGTCCTCATCATTATTATCATCATCATCATCATTATCATCATTATCATCCATTACCATTCAGCACTATCATCACCATCACCACCACCATCCTCACCTTCATCCACTACCACATTCACCCACCATCATCCAACCACCCTTACACACATCATCACCCACCACTGCCACCACACCCTCACCACCACACCACACCACACCCTCACCACCACACCACACCCGCCAACCATCCTCACATCACACCCACCACACCCTCACCACCACACCACACCACACCCAACCACCACCCAGAGACCTACACAAACTCTCATTCGTCGACTGTAATTAAGATTTACGTCGTAACTATTCCAAGTTCTTTGTACCTCAGGTTTATGTCCTACACCCAGCTGCCGCCGTACTCGCGACCTCTGTGTGTGTGTGTACTCCAGCTGAGTACACTTTCGTCCCCTGCGGCTGGGTCATAAAACCTCCTTCAGGAATACATTACAAGGGCAACCTCCCTCTAGATGTAATAGTACCTGTATAATGAACAGTCTGTCGTCATTACTCTGGCTTCAAGACTCGAGACAGATTGCGCTTGTTACCTGTCAATTTTTACCTCGATTTATCTATCAATTTAGCTCTCTCTCTCTCTCTCTCTCTCTCTCTCTCTCCCTCTCAAATGAGTACAGATAATCTCTTGGAGTACATAATGCTAAACTAGAGCACATGTAATTGGAGAGTACTTTATATCTTAATAGGGCTTATCTTGGGGAGTACATATACGAGTACATAATTAAGTATATGTAAGTACTCATCCTTCAGAGTACCATTGTATGTACCTTCGAATTTATTTACTTAAATTACAAATTTCTTAGTTACAGTACACACCCTTACAGTACACACCCCTTACAGTACATACCCCTTACAGTACACACCCCTTACAGTACACACCCCTTACAGTACACACCCCTTACAGTACACATCCCTTACAGTACACACCCATTACAGTAAACACCCCTTACAGTACACATCCCTTACAGTACACACCCATTACAGTAAACACCCCTTACAGTACACATCCCTTACAGTACACACCCCCTACAGTACACACCCCTTACAGTACACATCCCTTGCAATACACATCCCTTACAATACACATCCCTTACAGTACATACCCCTTACAGTACATACCCCTTACAGTACACACCCCTTACAGTACACATCCCTTACAGTACACACCCCTTTCAGTACACACCCCTTACAATACACATCCCTTACAATACACATCCCTTACAGTACATACCCCTTACAGTACATACCCCTTACAGTACATACCCCTTACAGTACACACCCCTTACAATACACATCCCTTACAATACACATCCCTTCCAGTACATATCCCTTACAGTACATATCCCTTACAGTACATACCCCTTACAGTACATACCCCTTACAGTACACACCCATTACAGTAAACACCCCTTACAGTACACATCCCTTACAGTACACACCCATTACAGTAAACACCCCTTACAGTACACATCCCTTACAGTACACACCCCTTACAGTACACACCCCTTACAATACACATCCCTTACAGTACATACCCCTTACAGTACATACCCCTTACAGTACACACCCCTTACAGTACACACCCCTTACAGTACACACCCCTTACAGTACACATCCCTTACAGTACACACCCCTTACAGTACACACCCATTACAGTAAACACCCCTTACAGTACACATCCCTTCCAGTACACATCCCTTACAGTACACACCCCTTACAGTACACATCCCTTACAGTACACACCCCTTACAATACACACCTCTTACAGTATACACCCCATACAGTACACACCCCTTACAGTACACACCCCTTACACTACACACCCCATACAGTACATACCCCTTACAGTACACACCCTTACAATACACATCCCTTACAGTACACACCCCTTACACTACACACCCCATACAGTACACACCCCTTACAGTACACATCCCTTACAGTACACGCCCCTTACAGTACACACCCCTTACAGTACACATCCCTTACAGTACACACCCCTTACAGTACACATCCCTTACAGTACACACCCCTTACAGTACATATCCCTTACAGTACACACCCCTTACAGTACACATCCCTTACAGTACACACCCCTTACAGTACACACCCCTTACAGTACACATCCCTTACAGTACACACCCTTACAGTACACACCCCTTACAGTACACACCCCTTACAGTACACACCCCTTACAGTACACACCCCTTACAGTACACACCCCTTACAGTACACACCCCTTACAGTACACACCCCTTACAGTACACACCCCTTACAGTACACACCCCTTACAGTACACACCCCTTACAATACACACCGATTACAGTACACATCCCTTACAGTACACACCCCTTACAGTACACACCCCTTACAGTACACACCCCTTACAGTACACACCTTACAGTACACATCCCTTACAGTACACACCCCTTACAGTACACACCCCTTACAATACACACCGATTACATTACACATCCCTTACAGTACACACCCCTTACAGTACACACCCCTTACAGTACACACCCCTTACAGCACACACTCCTTACAATACACACCCCTTACAGTACACACCCCTTACAGCACACACTCCTTACAATACACACCCCTTACAGTACACACCCCTTACAGTACACACCCCTTACAGTACACACCCCTTACAGTACTTAAATTTATACGTGTAAATCCAACCACTCAATTATGCTTTAATAATAATAATAATAATAATAATAATAATAATAATAATAATAATAATAATAACAATAACAATAATAATAATAATAATAATAATAATAATAATAATAATAACAACAATAAAAAAAATAATAATTATAATAATAATAATAACAATAATAAAAACAACAATAATAATAAGCTAATTAATGTCCTAATGGCGACAGATAGTTTAACGGAGTGTTTTAATGCTATCAGTCTGGTGTCTTTTTTTTTTTTCCTTTTTTACTGGACTCAACCCGTTATGGGCACGGCGTCTCCACCATCAGCACGAAATGTCCCCATAATCAATCACCACTGCTGTACTCGGTGGTTCAGTAATGGTTCTTCTGTGTTCAGTGACGGGAGGTGGCAGTTGGCTTAAGGCGCAGTGTACTAAGTCAAGACCTGGGCGACCGGGAATTGGAATGGGCGACTGGGAATTGGAATGGGCGACTGGGAATTGGAATGAGCGACTGTGAATTGGAATGAGCGACTGTGAATTGGAATGAGCGACTGTGAATTGGAATAAACGACTGTGAATTGGAATGAGCGACTGTGAATTGGAATGGGCAACTGGGAATTGGAGTGAACGACTTGGAATTGGAATGGGCGACTGGGAATTGGAATAAGCGATTGGGAATTAGAAGCCATCGTCAGCTGACCACCAAGACACATAGAGAATTGCCAGCCTCGAGGTCTTTGGTGTCCGTCCGCTTGTGAGGTCAAGGAAAAAACTCAGGACGTCACAAATGGATGAAGGAAGCAAGGCAGCACGTCCCAGGCACCCAAGAATAGGGAACTCACAACCAAAGACGTGACTGACTCTCCAACCTGGCCACCACATTAACGGTTGTCCTTATACACTGGAGCAAGGTGGAATTTTGGTTGAGAATGACGAGTGAAGAGTGAAATTGGTTAATCTTGGTCCAATTTGGCGAGTGAAGAGTGAAATAGGTTACCGTATACTTTCTCATAACGATAAAAACAAAAGACGAACTGAACTACCACAGTTCTCTTCAACCTAATGCAAATAAACACACACACACACACACACACACACACACACACAGCTGGTGACAAAGTGGGTAATAGTATTAACACTTAAAGAGGGACATTAGCATACTAGTAATAACACGGCCGGGATTGTGCTGCTATTGACATTTCCTCTTCTTCCTCCTCTTCTGCCTCTTTCTCGTCCTCCTCCTCCTCCTCTTCTGCCTCTTTCTCTTCCTCCTCCTCCTCCTCTTCTGCCTCTTTCTCTTCCTCCTCCTCTTCTGCCTCTTTCTTTTCCTCTTCCTCCCCTCCTCTTCTGCCTCTTTCTCGTCCTCCTCCTCCTCCTCCTCCTCTTCTGCCTCTTTCTCGTCCTCCTCCTCCTCCTCTTCTGCCTCTTTCTCTTCCTCCTCCTCCTCCTCTGCTCTTCTGCCTCTTCCTCTTCCTCCTCCTCTTCTGCCTCTTTCTCCTCCTCCTCCTCCTCATCTTCCTTCACCACCTCATCCTCCATCTCCTGTCAATGATGTTCATCCAGACGCATTCCTACGCACTCACGCACGCACGCACTCACTCACGCACGCACGCACTCACTCACGCACGCACACAAGTATTATATCGTCTCAAAGATAAAGACAGACAGACAGACAGACAGACAGACAGACAGACAGACACACAGGCACACAGGCAAGCAGACAGACAGAGAGACAGGTACAGGCAGGCAGAAAGACAGACAGACAGATAGGCATACAGGTAAGCAGACAGACAGACAGCCAAGCAGACAAACAGACAGACAGACATAGACAGATAGATAGGCAGGTTACAGGCAGAAAAGCAGACACTCAAGCAGATAGTCAAACAGGTAGGCAGACAGACAAGCAAGTACAGACAGAAAGACAGAAACATATAAGCAGTCATAAGCAGACAGGCAATCGGGAATACAGACAGACAGGCAGAGGCAGGCAAGCAGAGGCAGACAGGCAGCCGACTTGACCAAGGTACATTGTATTCATGCAGACAAACAACTTCCCAATGATTTACATCAACAAATAGACCGGCCGACAGGTGAGCCCCCCCCCCTCCCCACCTCACCCCTTCTCCCCCCTTCCTCACCTACCCTCCTCCCCCCACCCTCTCTCCTCCCCACCACAACCAACCCCAGTACCACCCTTTCTCCTCCCCACCACCCCCTCCCCCTCTTCTCCCCACCACCCCCTCCTCCTCTTCTCCCCACCACCCCCTCCCCCTCTTCTCCCCACCACCCCCTCCCCCTCTTCTCCCCACCACCCCCTCCCCATTTTCGCCCCAACCCGGTATTAATATGACTGAACGCGTTCTTGATATAATACACAAGCAGACAAGAATGTCGACGTCGAGGTTAGCTTTCATTCCCAGCTAAATCAAGTTATCTTACCCCATAAAGGCAATAAATAACATGGTTAGCTTTGATTCCCAGCTAAATCAAGTTATGTTACCCCACGAAGGCAATAAATAACAAGGTTAGCTTTGATTCCCAGCTAAATCAAGTTATATTAACACATATTCACTCGTTCATATACTTCAGGGACCTGATATTCACCCACACAACAACAACCTTTTTAAAACTAACTTAAACCCCAATTAAACCACAAGATACCCCAATTAAACCACAAGATACCCCAATTAAACCACAAGATACCCCCTTACAAAACGAAAACTTAAACCCAGCTAACACCATATTCCTTATAAATTTTAACCTAGGCAACACTATATCCTTTCTAAATCTAGCTTAAACCAAGTTAAACCACAAGCTACTCTTTACAAAAACAAAAGTTAAACCCAGATAAAACTCCGAATATTCTTATATTAAAACACAAGTACAGTACGTAGAGGTCCCATATTAAACCAGTAAAACTCCGTGAATAGGGGGAGGGACAGAAGGGGGAAGAGGAAGGGGGAGGGACAGAAGGGGGAAGAGGAAGGGGGAAGTGAGGGAGAGGGGCAGAAGGGGGAAGAGGAAGGGGGAGGGACAGAAGGGGGAAGAGGAAGGGGGAAGTGAGGGAGAGGGGCAGAAGGGGGAAGAGGAAGGGGGAAGTGAGGGAGAGGAGCAGAAGGGGGAAGAGGAAGGGGGAAGTGAGGGAGAGGAGCAGAAGGGGGAAGAGGAAGGGGGAGGAGGGATAGGTGGGATGGAGGGATAGGTGGGGATGGGGGAGATGGAAAGGGGGAAGTGTGGAGGGGGGTAGGGGTTGGTTAGTTGTGGTGGGGATGGGGGAGATGGAAAGGGGGAGGTGTAGAGGGGGTGAGGGAGGGGGGGGGAGAGGTGGGGATGTGATCACTTCCACATTACCTCCCTCGTGTGGATGAGTTTAGTGCTAATGGAGATGTCCTGGTGTGTGTGTGTGTGTGTGTGTGTGTGTCTTGCCAATGACAATGACGAGTGTTTGCCCGCGTCATCTTCTCAATAATAATAATCGGTTGCATAGTCTTGTCTGATGGAGAGAGAAAGGAGGGGGGGGGGGCTGGGGGGCTGAGGGGGGCTGGGTGCTTGGGTCCACTTGTTGTTGATGGTGGTGGTGGTGATGGTAGTGGTTGGTAGTAGTGGTGGTAGGTTGTAGTGGTGGTGGGTGGTGGTAGCGGGTGATGGTGGTTGGTGGTGGTTGGGCGTTTGGGTCCAGTTTGGGGTGATTGGTGGTGGTGGTGGTGGTAGTGGTCGGTAGTAGTGGTGGTAGGTTGTAGTGGTGGTGGTGGTGATGGATGTGTGTTGAATGAATGGTGTCTGTCAGTCTGTTGTGCTGGGTTTAAGGACAGACATACAGACAGACCGTAGGGTCAAGACCTATTCAGGCGCTGCTCCTGTGAGCAGCTGCCCCCCTTGGCCAATGTTCGGCCCATTCCCCAAGTCTCTCTCCCCCGACCCATCCTCACCACCGGGATATCAACATAATCAAAAGTGACAATTTCGTTTTGGAAAGAAGTGGGATCAGTGTTGAACAGTGATGAACAGTGTTTAAGCCAGTGAATTCAGCACTAGACAGTATCAGTGAGAGCCGTGACCCACCAGTGAGATCAGCACCCCTGGGAACCATCTTCTGACAAGGAGGTGCTATTCAGTCCACCCTGGGAACAACAGTGGGTCGGCTTCAAACCTGATTATGAGATAACACAACACCACCCAGGAGGGTGGAATACTGTAACACTACACCACACCACCCGGTGTACCCATGACTACATGAGGTCCTTCATATCAACACCCGAGGACGAGTTACAACACCACGAGAACACCACACCACCTGGTGTACCCATGACTACATGAGGTCCTTCATATCAACACCCGAGGACGAGTTACAACACCACGAGAACACCACACCACCCGGTGTACCCATGACTACATGAGGTCCTTCATATCAACACCCGAGGACGAGTTACAACACCACGAGAACACCACACCACCTGGTGTCTCCATGACCACGTGAGGTCCTTCATATCAACACCCGAGGACGAGTTACAACACCACGTGAACACCACACCACCCGGTGTCTCCATGACCACGTGAGGTCCTTCATATCAACACCCGGGGACGAGTTACTACACCACGTGAAAACCACACCACCCGGTGTCTCCATGACCACGTGAGGTCCTTCATATCAACACCCGAGGACGAGTTACAACACCACGAGAACACCACACCACCCGGTGTCCCCATGACCACGTGAGGTCCTTCATATCAACACCCGAGAACGAGTTACAACACCACGAGAACATCACACCACCCGGTGTCCCCATGACCACGTGAGGTCCTTCATATCAACACCCGAGGACGAGTTACTACACCACGTGAACACCACACCACCTGGTGTCTCCATGACCAGTCCAGACCCGGGCCACCAACTGTAAACTATAATAATTTGTATGTTCAATCATTGTTCCTTCTCCTTTCAGTAATGAAAGCTTTTGTTAATCGACCCACCCACCCCATGTCTTTGTATGCAAGTCATTTTTGTCCAATGTATATTTTCAGCCTTCGGGCTGCAGAACTTTTTCAATAAACCGTTAATTATTACTATTATTATTATTATTATTATTATTATTATTATCAGGCAGACAGACAGACAGACACGTATTTGAAAAAAGAAGGGAATCCACTGAAAACGACAAATAAATCACCTTCCATCTCGTAATAAAAAATAACAATAGATAAAAAAAAAACCAATTATTGCAGCAACATCAATTAAAAAACAACAACAATAACAACAACAACAACACTACTACTACTACTAACGACAACAAAAACAACAATAACAACACTACTATTACTGACAACAACAACACTTTTTTTTAACGTGGCCTCCAGCCTCCCCCAATAGCCACACCTTCGCCACCATTTTATTACCTTAATATTAAATATCCTAATACATAAGTAGCTGTCCTATCTGTGTTGAATTAGTTGAGCCGCAGATCTATGTGGCATTCAGTGACTGTAGCCTCATAGTCAATATCTGCAGCAGTTGTCGGAGTAGGGGCAGAAGCTCTCGTTCCCCTGAGGCAGAGCAAAGCCGACCGAAGGAGAGAGAAGGACAGTCGACATCTCATCCAGGCTGTAACATAACTTCTGGGCTGCTGCTTCTGTTAGGAGATCAACTCCGCGAGTCTGGCGCAGAAACATCTTGCACTTGGGCCCATCCCGCCGGAGGTTGTGAACACTAGAGGAGTGAAGCTGCCTTGATCAACGTTTTGAATTCTCTCCCCATATGCCCTTCTCTTGTCGTTCTCCACAACACTACTAATAATAATAACAACAACAACAACTAAAACAACAACAGCAACACTACTACAACTACTACTAACAACAAAAACAACAACACTACTACTACCAACAACAACAAAACAACAACAACAACAAAACAACAACAACAACACTACTACAACTACTACTAACAACAACAAAAACGACAACAACAAAAACGAAAACAACAAAAACAAAAACAACAACAACACTACTACTACCAACAACAACAAAACAACAACAACAAAACAACAACAACAATAAAAACAACAATAACAACAACACTACTACGACCAACGACAACAACAAAACAACAACAACAAAACAACAGCAATAATAATATCATTGCACATTAAAACAACTCAAGTCTCACGTTATATATATAAAGGAGACGGGGGCAAGAGGCCGCTAATTGCTATAATGAATATGATGAAGTTGTTTAACACGGTGTGGAGTGAGTAATTGAGGTGTGTCGGCGGTAATGGAGTGTGTTAGTTTACTGGTATGATGGTAGAGTGTGTTAGAATACTAGTATGAAGGAGTGAGAGCAGTGTGAAGTGTGTTAGTTTACTGGTATGATGGTAGAGTGTGTTAGAATACTAGTATGAAGGAGTGAGAGCAGTGTGAAGTGTGTTAGTTTACTGGTATGATGGTAGAGTGTGTTAGTTTACTGGTATGAAGGAGTGAGAGCAGTGTAAAGTGTGTTGGTTTACTGGTATGATGGTAGAGTGTGTTAGTTTACTGGTATGAAGGAGTGAGAGCAGTGTGAAGTGTGTTGGTTTACTGGTATGATGGTAGAGTGTGTTAGTTTACTGGTATGAAGGAGTGAGAGCAGTGTAAAGTGTGTTGGTTTACTGGTATGATGGTAGAGTGTGTTAGAATACTAGTATGAAGGAGTGAGAGCAGTGTGAAGTGTGTTAGTTTACTGGTATGATGGTAGAGTGTGTTAGAATACTAGTATGAAGGAGTGAGAGCAGTGTGAAGTGTGTTAGTTTACTGGTATGATGGTAGAGTGTGTTAGTTTACCGGTATGAAGGAGTGGGAGCAGTGTAAAGTGTGTTGGTTTACTGGTATGATGGTAGAGTGTGTTAATTTACTGGTATGATGGTAGAGTGTGTTAATTTACTGGTATGATGGTAGAGTGTGTTAGTTTACTGGTATGATGGTAGAGTGTGTTAATTTACTGGTATGATGGTAGAGTGTGTTAATTTACTGGTATGATGGTAGAGTGTGTTAATTTACTGGTATGATGGTAGAGTGTGTTAATTTACTGGTATGATGGTAGAGTGTGTTAATTTACCGGTATGAAGGAGTGAGAGCAGTGTGAAGTGCGTATATCTTTACCATACTTGGGACTGGGAGTGAGAGATTTCAACGCGCTAGCAGAGAGTAATCCTTAGAGAGAGTGAGCCAGAGAGAGACAGTTCTCTCTCTCTCTCTCTCTCTCTCTCTCTCAGTTAGGTGAGGATAGTTCACGTGTTTAGTGTTATTGTGACGAGGTAAAAAGGACATAACAGTTTGATTGACGACAGAAGATTACGTGTTTGAGGTGTGTGTGTGTGTGTGTGCAAGCAATCAGTCACCACATCCACACACACAAACACACATATATATACACACACACACACAACAAACACACCGCTCGTCATTTCCCCCCACCCCACCTCAGAGAGCATTAAACAAGCACTTGAACACATCCGGTACACGCGCGCCCATCCCACATTATCAACTGATGAGTGAAACGAAGTAAAACACTCAGACACGCGCCAGAGCCTTACTTCACACGACACGCGCCAGAGCCTTACTTCACACGACACGCGCCAGAGCCTTACTTCACACGACACGCGCCAGAGCCTTACTTCACACGACACGCGCCAGAGCCTTACTTCACACGACACGCGCCAGAGCCTCACTTCACACGACACGCGCCAGAGCCTCACTTCACACGACACGCGCCAGAGCCTTACTTCACACGACACGCGCCAGAGCCTTACTTCACACGACACGCGCCAGAGCCTTACTTCACACGACACGCGCCAGAGCCTCACTTCACACGACACGCGCCAGAGCCTTACTTCACACGACACGCGCCAGAGCCTTACTTCACACGACACGCGCCAGAGCCTTACTTCACACGACACGCGCCAGAGCCTCACTTCACACGACACGCGCCAGAGCCTCACTTCAAACGACACGCGCCAGAGCCTCACTTCACACGACACGCGCCAGAGCCTTACTTCACACGACACGCGCCAGAGCCTTACTTCACACGACACGCGCCAGAGCCTTACTTCACACGACACGCGCCAGAGCCTTACTTCACACGACACGCGCCAGAGCCTTACTTCACACGACACGCGCCAGAGCCTTACTTCACACGACACGCGCCAGAGCCTTACTTCACACGACACGCGCCAGAGCCTTACTTCACACGACACGCGCCAGAGCCTTACTTCACACGACACGCGCCAGAGCCTCACTTCACACGACACGCGCCAGAGCCTCACTTCACACGACACGCGCCAGAGCCTTACTTCACACGACACGCGCCAGAGCCTCACTTCACACGACACGCGCCAGAGCCTCACTTCACACGACACGCGCCAGAGCCTCACTTCACACGACACGCGCCAGAGCCTCACTTCACACGACACGCGCCAGAGCCTCACTTCACACGACACGCGCCAGAGCCTTACTTCACACGACACGCGCCAGAGCCTTACTTCACACGACACGCGCCAGAGCCTCACTTCACACGACACGCGCCAGAGCCTCACTTCACACGACACGCGCCAGAGCCTCACTTCACACGACACGCGCCAGAGCCTCACTTCACACGACACGCGCCAGAGCCTCACTTCACACGACACGCGCCAGAGCCTTACTTCACACGACACGCGCCAGAGCCTTACTTCACACGACACGCGCCAGAGCCTCACTTCACACGACACGCGCCAGAGCCTCACTTCACACGACACGCGCCAGAGCCTCACTTCACACGACACGCGCCAGAGCCTCACTTCACACGACACGCGCCAGAGCCTCACTTCACACGACACGCGCCAGAGCCTCACTTCACACGACACGCGCCAGAGCCTTACTTCACACATTATATGCACGCTCAGCGGAAGCGTCAGGAGCTGCTAAAAACTACTATTAAACTTCAAGTACAATTATTATTTCACGACACTAGTTTGTTTCGTTGAGGGTGGAGGGTGGGTGTTACTGCTCCGTGGCTGTGTTTGGTGGTGGAGGGAGGTGTGTTACTGCTCCGTGGTTGTGTGTGGTGGAGGGAGGTGTGTTACTGCTCCGTGGTTGTGTGTGGTGGTGGAGGGAGGTGTGTTACTGCTCCGTGGTTGTGTTTGGTGGTGGAGGGTGGTGTGTTACTGCTCCGTGGTTGTGTTTGGTGGTGGAGGGTGGTGTGTTACTGCTCCGTGGTTGTGTTTGGTGGTGGAGGGAGGTATGTTACTGCTCCGTGGTTGTGTTTGGTGGTGGAGGGAGGTGTGTTACTGCTCCGTGGTTGTGTTTGGTGGTGGAGGGAGGTCTGTTACTGCTCCGTGGTTGTGTTTGGTGGTGGAGGGAGGTGTGTTACTGCTCCGTGGTTGTGTTTGGTGGTGGAGGGAGGTGTGTTACTGCTCCGTGGTTGTGTTTGGTGGTGGAGGGAGGTGTGTTACTGCTCCGTGGTTGTGTTTGGTGGTGGAGGGAGGTGTGTTACTGCTCCGTGGTTGTGTTTGGTGGTGGAGGGTGGTGTGTTACTGCTCCGTGGTTGTGTTTGGTGGTGGAGGGAGGTGTGTTACTGCTCCGTGGTTGTGTTTGGTGGTGGAGGGAGGTGTGTTACTGCTCCGTGGTTGTGTTTGGTGGTGGAGGGAGATATGTTACTGCTCCGTGGTTGTGTTTGGTGGTGGAGGGAGGTGTGTTACTGCTCCGTGGTTGTGTTTGGTGGTGGAGGTAGGTGTGTTACTGCTCCGTGGTTGTGTTTGGTGGTGGAGGGAGGTGTGTTACTGCTCCGTGGTTGTGTTTGGTGGTGGAGGGAGGTGTGTTACTGCTCCGTGGTTGTGTTTGGTGGTGGAGGGAGGTGTGTTACTGCTCCGTGGTTGTGTTTGGTGGTGGAGGGAGGTGTGTTACTGCTCCGTGGTTGTGTTTGGTGGTGGAGGGTGGTGTGTTACTGCTCCGTGGTTGTGTTTGGTGGTGGAGGGAGGTGTGTTACTGCTCCGTGGTTGTGTTTGGTGGTGGAGGGAGGTGTGTTACTGCTCCGTGGTTGTGTTTGGTGGTGGAGGGAGGTGTGTTACTGCTCCGTGGTTGTGTTTGGTGGTGGAGGGAGGTGTGTTACTGCTCCGTGGTTGTGTGTGGTGGTGGAGGGAGGTGTGTTACTGCTCCGTGGTTGTGTTTGGTGGTGGAGGGAGGTGTGTTACTGCTCCGTGGTTGTGTTTGGTGGTGGAGGGAGGTGTGTTACTGCTCCGTGGTTGTGTTTGGTGGTGGAGGGAGGTGTGTTACTGCTCCGTGGTAGTGTTTGGTGGTGGAGGGAGGTGTGTTACTGCTCCGTGGTTGTGTTTGGTGGTGGAGGGAGGTGTGTTACTGCTCCGTGGTTGTGTTTGGTGGTGGAGGGTGGTGTGTTACTGCTCCGTGGTTGTGTTTGGTGGTGGAGGGAGGTGTGTTACTGCTCCGTGGTTGTGTTTGGTGGTGGAGGGAGGTGTGTTACTGCTCCGTGGTTGTGTGTGGTGGAGGGAGGTGTGTTACTGCTCCGTTGCTGGGTGTGATATAAACACGTGTGTGGCGGCCTGTGGTGTAATGGTAAGCATACTTGTATTGCAAGCGAGCGAACCCGGGTTCGATCCCCGGGCGGGGTGAAACTATGGACAAGTTTCTTTACGCCATTTGCCTCTGTCTCCCCAGCAGTAATTGGGAACCTGGATGTTAATCAATTTGCGGATCGTATTCCGGGGTAACGGTTAGCCAGTGCAGTTGTCCAGTTTTCTCGGACTATTCCTTGACACTGGGTCATGCAGCTCGTTGACTCAGGGTGTTGTGTTGGCGAGAACTTCTACACCTTAAACCAATTCACGCCTAGGTGGCCCTTGGGCCGGCCATCCTCGTTACACGAGAGGCAGTATATAAAAGTGTATGTAAGTGTGTTTATGTGTCCCTCCATTTGTACAATATGTTGCGGCGGGAGTACAGTATACACGTGTACCACCATGTGTACATCATGCGTACACACGTGGGTGTGGCCGAGTAGGTTGTCTGGCGGCGGGCAGTACAGGAATGACCGCAATGAGTCAACGTTTCTTACACGCTATTAAGAAAAAATGTGTAGGGTTTTGTTTTATGGTGAGAGTGTGGAGTGTGAATGGTGAGGTGAGGGAGAAGTGTGAATGGTGAGGTGAGGGAGAAGTGTGAATGGTGAGGTGAGGAGGAGGGAGAAGTGTGAATGGTGAGGTGAGGAGGGAGAAGTGTGAATGGTGTTCTGACCTCACTCAGTTGTGTTCTGACCTCACTAGGGGAAAGGTCACGGCAGGGTTAGCTCCGGAGGGATAATTATCAGATATGGCCAGAGCAAGGTGCGGTCTTGGGTATGAGAGTTTGGTGACCAAACTGGAGTGGTCCACTGAAGAATTGGCGAAGGTCAAGTTGGAGAACTTGAAATTAAGGGAAGAGCTGGCGATGTTAAAAGGAGAGGCTGGACGAGTAAAGCCAGTGGCTGACGAAAAATCAAGCGAGTGGAAAATTGTGAGTAGTGGGAAGACAAAGCTTTTGGTGAAGAAGCACACCAAGGATACGACAACAACGACAACAACAGCTAAGTGTACCAACCCGTTCAGTCCCTTGATAGACGAATTGGACGTTAGTACAGTCAGGGACAGGGATGACAAGGAAGGTATAAAAACTTTAATTGTTGGTGACTCACAGGTAAGGTACATGGACAGGGCCTTTTGTGGTAAAAACAAAAATAGGATGAGGGTGTGTTTGCCAGGAGCTGGGGTGGGGGATATAATTGACAGGATGGACAATATCTTGTCTGGTAATGGGAACAAACCCATTATCTGCCTCAGTGCAGGAGGCAATGATATTGGCCGGTGTAGGAGCGAGGAACTTCTTGATAAGTTCAAGGCAGCCATAGATCGTATTAGGACTAAGGGAGGGATCCCTATCATATGCGGTGTCCTGCCTAGAAGGAGAGTTGGCAGTGAATGGTTGTCAAGGGCAGTTGGTGTTAACGACCGTCTTGACAGATATTGCAAGTCAATATCAGTCCCATTCATTGACAACTGGGACAACTTCTATGGCAGAAGGGACCTTTATGCTAGGGATGGGGTGCACCTGTCTAGGGATGGAGTAGCAACCCTGGCTGGGGCTCTAGAGGGGGCAGTTCAAAAGATATCGAAGTCTTTAAACTGCTAAGAGAACATAGGGGCACGGGGGTGGAGGAGACTGCAGTGGGAGCGGGTAAACAAGGCGAAAGATTACAGGGAAATAGTGTTAGGAATGATGACATAACTAAATTAGACAGGGAGTTTAAAACTAAACGCGGTAAGGGAAGGACTCAGAACACGACTAACTTAAATGTATATTACGCGAACAGTAGAAGTATGAGAAACAAAATGGATGATATTAGGGCCTTGGTATGTACAGAAGAAATCGATATAATTGCATTCACTGAAACATGGATCAACCTAGACACACGTGAATTACCAGTCGAATACCAAATTGCGGGTTACAAACTGTTCCATACCGATAGGCAGACCAGGAAAGGAGGCGGAGTAGCAATCTATGTTAGGGATAATCTGAAGTGTGAAATAAATAAGGAAATAAAAACTGAGAGGAATACAGAAACAATTTGGATAGAATTAAGCGACGGTCGGGAAAAATTAATCACAGGAGTAATATATAGACCCCCCAATCTTGACAGAGTCAATGAGCGACTTATCTGGGATGAAATGCGCAGGGCTTCCATACACAACAAAGTCTGTATAGTAGGCGACTTTAACCTTGGCCAAATAGATTGGACCGACCTTACGGGAAACTCAGAATCAGAGGATTTTCTCGAGACGATCCAGGACTGTTTCCTAAGTCAACATATAACCGAACCCACACGGGGTAATAATATATTGGATTTAGTTTTGTCAAACAGAGAAAACCTCATTAGCAATGTCGAGGTAGGGAACGAACTTGCAAACAGCGATCACAAAGAAATTCGATTCCAGTTAGATTTTCAGGGCAGACGTAAGGAAAATTCCACTAAAGTACCAGATTTCAGAAGGGCAAACTTTGACAGTTTAAAGAGGCAGCTAAGAGAGGGGGTGTCGCGCTTGGCCGTGAACCTGACAGATGACACCGACCTGATAACGAGATCTGAGATTGCCGAGTTCCACGACAATTTAAATAGTGAGTTACTTAATGCACAAAGGCAGAACATACCATACAAAAAACTCAGATCAAACAACAATGACCCTAAATGGATAAATAATTATTTAAAGAACATCATTGGCCAAAGGAAGGCTATAGGTAGAAGGATAAATCGTGGCGAAATTCACCTCCGGGACTATTATAGGGTATTGGCGAGTAGGGTTAAAACCGAGATAAGGAAAGCAAAGAGGAATAATGAGGTAAGGATAGCAAGGGAGGCAAAGACAAACCCCAAAGGATTCTACCAAATGTACCAAACTAAAACACGAGAAAAGATTGGACCAATACGGTCAGACTCCGGCGAGCTCACTGATAACGACGGAGAAATGAGCAATAATTTGAATAAATATTTTTCAACAGTTTTCACCAGCGAAAATTTAAACATGATACCCGAGGCACCGACTCTATTCAGAGATAGTGAAGAAAACAAATTAAGTGAGATAGTAGTGACTAGTAACGATGTTAGTAAGCAAATAGACAAACTAAAGCCTAATAAGTCACCTGGTCCCGATGAGATATTTGCCAGAGTATTAAAGGAATGTAAGGAAGAGCTTAGTATGCCCTTAGCAAAGTTGTTTAACATGTCCTTAAAAACAGGTGTAGTACCAGAATCCTGGAGGATAGCGAATGTAATACCGATCTTCAAGAAGGGGGATAGATCACTATCCTCTAACTACCGCCCAATCAGTCTAACATCAATAGTAGGCAAATTACTGGAAGCAATCATTTCAAACTCTATTCGAAATCACCTGGAGAAGCACAGATTGATCAATGATTCCCAGCATGGCTTCACAAGCGGACGTTCTTGCCTAACTAATCTATTAACATTCTTTTCATCAGTTTTCGAATCAGTGGACGAGGGGCACAATTATGATGTGGTATATCTCGACTTTAGCAAAGCCTTCGACAGAGTACCCCACGAAAGACTAATTAGAAAGGTAGAAGCTCATGGCATCAAAGGTGACATCCTTAAATGGATTAGGGCGTGGTTACAGGACAGGAAACAGCGAGTGAGCATTAACGGCACTAAGTCCCATTGGAGCAACGTCACAAGTGGAGTTCCCCAAGGCTCAGTACTTGGACCATTATTGTTTATTATATACATAAACGACATAGATATCGGCATAGACAGCAACATAAGTAAATTTGCTGATGATACTAAAATAGGACGTGTTATCAAATCTGACGAGGACTCGGCAAAACTACAGGAGGATCTAAACAAATTTTTCGAATGGTCTGAAAAATGGCAGATGAAATTCAACATTGACAAATGTAAAGTACTCAGTATAGGGAATGTAAACAGGGAAACCAGATACCAGATGAACAACGATGCCATAGAGAAATCCGACTGCGAGAGAGATTTAGGAGTAATGATAAGTAGGAACCTTAAGCCAAGTAAACAATGTGTTTTTGCTCGTAACAAGGCTAATAAAGTACTTGGGTTCATACAAAGGAGTGTTAGTTACAAGACTAGCGAGGTCATCCTAAAACTGTATCTTGCTCTTGTGAGACCACACCTGGATTACGCAGTCCAGTTCTGGTCACCGTATTACAGAATGGATATAGAATCCTTGGAAAGAATCCAGAGGAGAATGACAAGACTAATCCCGGGTATCAGGAACCTTGAGTATAGAGACAGGTTAAAGCATCTTAATTTGCACTCCCTTGAGAGACGTAGAGCGAGGGGCGACCTGATAGAGGTGTATAAATGGAAGGCAGGGCTAAACAAAGGGGACATTACAAAGGTACTCAAATTATCCAACCAGGAGCGAACTCGTAACAATGGTTTTAAATTGGACAAATTTAGATTTAGGCGTGAAATAGGTAAACACTGGTTTGGAAACAGAGTAGTGGATGAATGGAACAAGTTACCAAATATCATCATTAACTCGAATACGCTGAATTGCTTCAAACATAGGTTGGATGCTCATATGAGCAATAGGGGTTGGGTGTAAACGGGACTGCCCAGTATGGGCCAATAGGCCCGCTGCAGTTTCCTCCATTCTTATGTTCTTAAGTTCTTATGTGACGAGGAGGGAGAAGTGTGAATGGTGAGGTGAGGAGGAGGGAGAAGTGTGAATGGTGAGGTGAGGAGGAGGGAGAAGTGTGAATGGTGAGGTGAGGGGGAGGGAGAAGTGTGAATGGTGAGGTGAGGAGGAGGGAGAAGTGTGAATGGTGAGGTGAGGAGGAGGGAGAAGTGTGGATGGTGAGGTGAGGGGGAGGGAGAAGTGTGAATGGTGAGGTGAGGAGGAGGGAGAAGTGTGGATGGTGAGGTGAGGGGGAGGGAGAAGTGTGAATGGTGAGGTGAGGGGGAGGGAGAAGTGTGAATGGTGTGGTGAGGAGGAGGGAGAAGTGTGAATGGTGTGAGGAGGAAGAGGGAGAAGTGTGAATGGTGAGGTGAGGAGGAGGGAGAAGTGTGGATGGTGTGAGGAGGAAGAGGGAGAAGTGTGAATGGTGAGGTGAGGGGGAGGGAGAAGTGTGAATGGTGTGAGGAGGAAGAGGGAGAAGTGTGAATGGTGTGGTGAGGGGGAGGGAGAAGTGTGGATGGTGAGGTGAGGAGGAGGGAGAAGTGTGAATGGTGAGGTGAGGAGGAGGGAGAGGTGTGAATGGTGAAGTGAGGAGGAGGGAGAAGTGTGGATGGTGAGGTGAGGGGGAGGGAGAAGTGTGAATGGTGAGGAGGAGGGAGAAGTGTGAATGGTGAGGTGAGGAGGAGGGAGAAGTGTGAATGGTGAGGGGGAGGGAGAAGTGTGAATGGTGAGGGGGAGGGAGAGGTGTGAATGGTGAGGTGAGGAGGAGGGAGAAGTGTGAATGGTGAGGAGGAGGGAGAAGTGTGAATGGTGAGGTGAGGAGGAGGGAGAAGTGTGAATGGTGAGGGGGAGGGAGAAGTGTGAATGGTGAGGTGAGGAGGAGGGAGAAGTGTGAATGGTGAGGTGAGGTGAGGGGGAGGGAGAAGTGTGAATGGTGAGGTGAGGAGGAGGGAGAAGTGTGAATGGTGTGAGGAGGAAGAGGGAGAGAAGTGTGACAGTGTGGTGGTTCACATGATTTAGAGAGAGAGGGGGGAGAGGGGGAGAGTGAGAGAGGGGGAGTGAAAGAGAGAGAGAGAGAGAGAGAGAGAGAGAGAGAGAGAGAGAGAGAGAGAGAGAGAGAGAGAGAGAGAGAGAGAGAGAGAGAGAGAGAAATGGATTAAGCTGAGAAAAAAACGAACAACAAGGGATGGAGAAAGAAGGAGGTGACGTAGAGGAATTGGAGTGTGAAGAGAGAGAGAGAGAGAGAGAGAGAAATCTCACGTGGGCTATTTCGCTCACATGTGAAAAAGACAGACACAGACAGACAGACAGACAGACAGACAGACAGACAGAGACCCCCCCACACTGTGTCACCTAATGATGCAAGGAAGCTAACCAAATACACCTGAAGGCATGCTGAACGACAACCCATTATATCAACACAAAGGTAACCACACAACACAACACACTCAACACACTCAACACAACACAACACACTCAACACACCACACAACACAACACACTCAACACACCACACAACACAACACACTCAACACACCCCACAACACACTCAACACACCCCACAACACACTCAACACACCCCACAACACACTCAACACACCCCACAACACAACACACTCAACACACCACACAACACACCACACTCAACACACCACACAACACACTCAACACACCACACAACACACTCAACACACCACACAACACACTCAACACACCACACAACACACTCAACACACCACACAACACAACACAACACACACCACACACCACACAACACACTCAACACACCACACAACACAACACACTCAACACACTACACAACACACTCAACACACCACACAACACAACACACTCAACACACCACACAACACACCACACTCAACACACCACACAACACACTCAACACACCACACAACACACTCAACACACCACACAACACACTCAACACACCACACAACACACTCAACACACCACACAACACACTCAACACACCACACAACACAACACACTCAACACACCACACAACACAACACACCACACAACACACTCAACACACAACACAACACACTCAACACACCACACAACACACTCAACACACCACACAACACACTCAACACACAACACAACACACTCAACACACCACACAACACACTCAACACACCACACAACACACTCAACACACCACACAACACAACACACTCAACACACCACACAACACACTCAACACACCACACAACACACTCAACACACCACACAACACACTCAACACACAACACAACACACTCAACACACCACACAACACACTCAACACACCACACACCACACAACACAACACACACCACACACCACAACACACTCAACACACCACACAACACAACACACAACAAAGAATAACGTACCCGACAAAATATAAAAATACAAATTCACTCACAAGGAAAAACAAACAAAACATGATCAGTCAGTCAGTCAGTCAGTCAGTCAGTCAGTTAGTCAGTCAGTTAGTAAATCAGTCAAAAATAAGAGTCAGGTTACGTATTAACATCACAGAGAGGGTCGGTAATAAAGGAGAAAATAAGATGCCAATGGGTAAAAGTGGGGGGGAGAGGTGTGGGGGGGAGGTGTGGGGGAGGAGAAGGTGGGGGGAGGTGTGGGGGAGAAGGTGTGGGGGGAGAAGGTGTGGGTAGGTGTGGGGGTAGGTGTGGGGGGAGGTGTGGGGGGAGGTGTGTGGGGGGGAGGAGGTGTGGGGGGAGAAGGTGTGGGGGGAGAAGGTGTGTGGGGGAGAAGGTGTGGGGGGAGAAGATGTGGGGGGAGAAGGTGTGGGGGAGAGGTGTGAGGGAGAGATGAGGGGAGGGAGAGAAAATTCCCGAGATTAACAAAACGCGGCGTGAGTAAGGTGGATCGCCATTCGCCCATCAATCAGTATTTTGGTGACAGCGGTGCAGCAAATGGTGGCGGGCGGTAGAGACTAAAACGGAATAATGCCTTCGTGCAGTGAATGACCTTATCCTGTACTCTAAGCACCTAACTGTATACCTAAACTACAACCATCATCACTACTACTAACTAACCACTAACCACCATCATCACCACTACCACCACTATCACTAACCACCATCATCATCACTATCACTACTATCACTAACCACCACCATCATCACCACTACCACTCACCACCATCATCACCACTACCACTAATCATCATCATCACCACTACCACCACTAACCACCACCATCACTAACCACCATCATCACCACAACCACTAACCACCATCATCACCACTACCACTCACCACCATCATCACCACTACCACTAACCACCATCATCACCACTACCACTAATAATCATCATCACAACTACCACCACTAACCACCACCATCACTAACCACCATCATCACCACAACCACTAACCACCATCATCACCACAACCATCACTAACCACCACTAACCACACTAATCATCAATCACCTCTACCACTAACCACCACCACCAACAACCACTAACCACCATCATCACCACTAATCACCACCACCACCACCAACCACCACATTTGATCAACGAACCCGATTCTCATTCATTAACTAATACGACCTAATAAGAGGAACACACACACACACACACACACACACACAGACAAGAAACATAATATTCACCTCTACAATTTTTTTCTGTCTGTCTGTCTACCCACCCCTCCTTCCACCCACCCCTCCACCCCTCCCTCCACCCATCCTTCCATCCCTCCCAACACCTTCACTCACCAAGGGGACAGGTAAGAGACGCCACACACACACCTTTATAATTAAAATCCCACGATCAAATAAATTTTCATCAGCCAAAAGTGATGACGATGAGTGAGGTGGGGAAAAAAAATTAGTACACTAAATATTTTCAAACTAGAATTATTATGGGGGCAGGAGAGAGAGAGAGAGAGAGAGAGAGAGAGAGAGAGAGAGAGAGAGAGAGAGAGAGAGAGAGAGAGAGAGAGAGAGAGAGCATTATAAGCCGAGGGAGAATAATTATCCCGGTTCTCCTCAAGCAAGAAAATATATTATATGAGTGGTAATAATTTCTTCTCACATGACCTCATAATTTTAACTCTCCCTCCCTCCCTCCCTTCCTCCCTCCCTCCCTCCCTTCCTCCCTCCCTTCCTCCCTCCCTTCCTTCCTCCCTCCCTCCCTCCCTCCCTCTCTCCCTCCCTCCCTCTCTCCTCCCTCCCTCCCTCCCTCCCTCCCTTCCTCCCTTCACCCTTACCCTCAACCCCCCAAAAATCTCTCTCTCTCTCTCTCTCTCTCTCTCTCTCTCTCTCTCACGCACCGTAGAGAGAGACAGACAGACACAGACAAAGAGACAGACAGACAGACACACAGCTAGTACAGTCAGCAGTGGAAAAGAAATTAAAACAAAAATAAAATAACAAAGAAAATTAAATAAAATACCTAATAAAAATAAAAATACAAAATAAAAATAAAACACCAAATAAAAATAAAAATAAAAATACTAAAACTAATTCCTTTTACAAATACCTCTCTATAACAACACCAAATTATACGCGAATAATATAACCCAAATATTGATATAACGTACCCAGTAATATATGAGTGTGTATATATATGCAAAAATAATGAAGTTGCAAAATTACAAGTGTACATAATAAGTGTGTAAGTATTAAGTAGTGGTAATATAAGTTAGACTGTTATACTTATATATTCAACACACTATAACCGGAGTAAGAATACAACTCGTATATTATAAACACGAGCTATAAATAATTAAATATATATAAATAAATAAAATCACTATAGGTCGAAAATAATTGAGATATAAAATTAACACCAAAAACAAAAGAAAAATAATGACAAAATCTTTTAAAGTCAAGAGAAAATAAAAGACCTTTTGTGGTTTCTAAAGTGAGAAAAATTAAAGTGAGAGAGTGAGAGAGTGAGTGGTGGTGGTGGTGAAGACCCCGTGATGAAGACAGAGGGAGAGGGAGGGAGAAGATTGAGAGGGAGGAGGAATTTGAGAGTGATCACACAAGATGGTCTGAGAGATAGAGATATGATGAGAGAGAGAGAGAGAGAGAGAGAGAGAGAGAGAGAGAGAGAGAGAGAGAGAGAGAGAGAGAGAGAGGACTTCCCTGGGACTAGTGACTTGCATTTAACACACAGTATTCAGAAAGGTCACAGCACACACACCCACCTATCACATTAAAACATTACATCACTTGTTATTACCCCACCTTTCACAGTAATTAATGACTCCCTCCCTCTCACCCTCCCCACTCACCCTCCCCCTCACCTCCCCACTCACCCTCCCTCTCACCTCCCCACTCACCTCCCCACTCACCCTCTCCCTCACCTCCCCACTCACCCTCTCCCTCACCTCCCCACTCACCCTCCCTCTCACCTCTCCACTCACCCTCCCCCTCACCTCCCCACTCACCCTCCCTCTCACCTCCCCACACACCCTCCCCTCACCTCCCCACTCACCCTCCCCCTCACCTCCCCACTCACCCTCCCCCTCACCTCCCCACTCACTCTCCCCCTCACCTCCCCCTCACCTCCCCACTCACCCTCCCCCTCACCTCCCCACTCATCCTCCCCACTCATCCTCCCCCTCACCTCCCCACTCACCCTCCCTCTCACCTCCCCACTCACCCTCTCCCTCACCTCCCCACTCACCCTCACCTCCCCACTCACCCTCCCTCTCACCTCCCCACTCACCCTCCCCCTCACCTCCCCACTCACCCTCTCCCTCACCTCCCCCCTCCTTTTCCCTTTCCCTCTCACCTATATCATAATTCAAGTCATTAACACCTTATCACCATGATGTTAAAACCTTCGAGAGTGAAAGTAACTCTTACAGGAGATGGTAAGAGATTAAGGAGCTATTTCTTTTTTTTGGTGGGGGGGGTGAGAGGGGGAGGGGTGAGAGAGGGAGGGGGAAGGGGGAAAACGAGGCTGAAGTTCCGTGTTGCTGTGAACCCCTCGACTTGTCACGTTCCACCACCCCCTCCCCAACCCACCCCCCCCCCCCTCTTACCCCCTTCCACCCCCCCACCCCCACCCCCGTAATGAAGCTCACGTTTTCACTCATCTAAATAATTTATCTCCACACATTTGATTATTATAAAAAAAAAAAATATTAACTCGAATTTAGTTTAACTCAGCAGTGGTTAAAAATATATATATATCTAACTATATCTGTAATGTTAATTCAGCCTTGTGAGTATTATTATGAGTATTATTATGAGTATTATATAAATCTAGTTGTCTTCATTAAATAACTCATATGATCTTAGTAATTATCTCATTATTAACCGTCTTATGTATAGTCATATTATACGTAATTACATCCAACTTTAATCAGTAACCCACAACCTACAATCCCACAACCCACAACCCTCCCCACAACCCACACCCAGCGACTGTAGTTTCCCCCGTATGTTTAATGATATAACCTCTCCCCCCCCCACCCCCATCCCCCCCTCTCCAGTAGCCAACAACCCCACAACCCACAGCCCACAACCGCTTTACATCTCTAGTGAATTTAGCACCCTCCCTGGACCCGTCTTCCTACAGGTTAGGTTAGGTTAGGTCAGGTTAGGTTAGGTTAGGTTAGGTTAGGTTAGGTCAGGTTAGGTTAGGTTGGTAGAAAGTTGCTGTTCCCGGTATGTGTCAGGGTATCAACAGGTCCAGTGAAGAAGACTCGGGTGGACGCTCCTCACCCCGTCAGCCAGGCGTGCGTGAGGGTGCTGGGTCAAAAACACTTTCACCCTTTTGTTTACAAACATCACGACTCGCGCCAACCACCGACACGACCAGAATATGTGGTAAGGAGAAGCTCACACGCCGCTCACCAAGTTGTTAATGATGGATTCACAGAGGAGTGGGTTTTTTATAAAGGGGGATGGGGGAGGGGAGTCTGTTTTCATGACTGACTGACCGACTGACTGACTGACTGCCCGATTACGTATTTCCTAGATTTCTCCTGAGACATTTTGTTTTCTCCAGCGTTTCAATATAATATAAGCTGTGACACTAACACAGCTATGACTAATTCTTTGTTAATACTCAATGATGGGCAGAGAGAGGATGACCCAGAGTGCAGGAGAAGAATGTTACCTGTACCACACTACCACAGTACACACACCAGGGGCGGTGAGGTACAGTCAAGAACCAGTAATTGTTAAACCCAACCCCACCCCACCCCACCTCACCTCAACCCACCTCACCCCACCCAACCCAACCCACCTCACCCAACCCCACCCCACCCCACCCAACCCAACCCAACCCCACCCCACCCCACCCCACCCAACCCCACCCCAACCCAACCCCACCCCCCAGTAGCCGGAGCCACAGCCGGTGTATGCCGATAATGACCAAATGCAGCATCCCCAGCGACGTTTAGACAGAGGAGGGGGAGAAGAGAGGGGAGGGGGGGAGGGGTTATCCAATTGCCAGGCCTTCACTTGCCGTGACTCTGGCTACTTAGGAGGGGAGGGGAGGGGGTGGTAATTGCTGCCCCTGACTGTACTTACTCTCTACAGTACATAAGAACATAAGAATGGAGGAAACTGCAGCGGGCCTATTGGCCCATACTGGGCAGTCCCGTTTACACCCAACCCCTATTGCTCATATAAGCATCCAACCTATGTTTGAAGCTATTCAGCGTATTCGAGTTAATGATGATATTTGGTAACTTGTTCCATTCATCCACTACTCTGTTTCCGAACCAGTGTTGACCTATTTCAAGCCTAAATCTAAATTTGTCTAATTTAAAACCATTGTTACGAGTTCGCTCCTGGTTGGATAGTTTGAGTACCTTTGTAATGTCCCCTTTGTTTAGCCCTGACTTCCACTTATACATCTCTATCAGGTCGCCCCTCGCTCTACATCTCTTGAGGGAGTGCAAATTAAGACGCTTTAACCTGTCTCTATACTCAAGGTTCCTAATGCCCGGGATTAGTCTTGTCATTCTCCTCTGAATTCTTTCCAATGATTCTATATCCATTCTGTAATACGGTGACCAAAACCGAACTGCGTAATCCAGGTGTGGTCTCATAAGCGCAAAAGATACAGTTTTAGGATGACCTCGCTAGTCTTGTAACTAACACTCCTTTGTATGAACCCAAGTACTTTATTAGCCTTGTTACGAGCAAAAACACATTGTTTACTTGGCTTAAGGTTCCTACTTATCATTACTCCTAAATCTCTTTCGCAGTCCGATTTCTCTATGGCATCTCCTATACTGAGTACTTTACATTTGTCCACGTTGAATTTCATCTGCCATTTTTCAGACCATTCGAAAAATTTGTTTAGATCTTCCTATAGTTTTGCAGAGTCCTCGTCAGATTTAATAACACGTCCTATTTTAGTGTCATCAGCAAATTTACTTATGTTGCTGTCTATGCCGATATCTATGGCGTTTATGTATATAATAAAAAATAATGGTCCAAGTACTGAGTCTTGGAGAACTCCACTTGCGACGTTGCTCCAATGGGACTTAGTGCGTTAATGCTCACTCGCTGTTTCCTGTCCTGTAACCACGCCCTAATCCATTTAAGGATGTTACCTTTGATGCCATGTGCTTCTACCTTTCTAATTAGTCTTTCGTGGGGGACTCTGTCGAAGGCTTTGCTAAAGTCGAGATATACCACATCATAATTGTGCCCCTCATCCACCGATTCGAAAACTGATGAAAAGAATGTTAATAGATTAGTTAGACAAGAACGTCCACGTGTGAAGCCATGCTGGGAATCATTGATCAATGGGTGCTTCTCCAGGTGATTTCGAATAGAGTTTGAAATAATTGCTCCCAGTAATTTGCCTACTATTGATGTTAGACTGATTCTGGTACTACACCTGTTTTTAATGACATGTTAAACAACTTTGCTAAGGGCATACTAAGCTCTTCCTTACATTCCTTTAATACTCTGGCAAATATCTCATCGGGACCAGGTGACTTATTAGGCTTTAGTTTGTCTATTTGCTTACTAACATCGTTACTAGTCACTACTATCACGCTTAATTTGTTTTCTTCACTATCTCTGAATAGAGTCGGTGCCTCGGGTATCATGTTTAAATTTTCGGTGGTGAAAACTGTTGAAAAATATTTATTCAAATTATTGCTCATTTCTCCGTCGTTATCAGTGAGCTCGCCGGTATCCGACCGTATTGGTCCAATCTTTTCTCGTGTTTTAGTTTGATACATTTGGTAGAATCCTTTGGGGTTTGTCTTCGCCTCCCTTGCTATCCTTACCTCATTATTCCTCTTTGCTTTCCTTATCTCGGTTTTAACCCTACTCGCCAATACCCTATAATAGTCCCGGAGGTAAATTTCGCCAAGCTTTATCCTTCTATCTATAGCCTTCCTTTGGCCAATGATGTTCTTTAAATAATTATTTAATCCTTTAGGGTCATTGTTGTCTGATCTGAGTTTTTTGTATGGTATGTTCTGCCTTTGTGCATTAAGTAACTCATTATTTAAATTGTAGCGGAACTCGGCAATCTCAGATGTCGTTATCAGGTCGGAGTCATCTGTCAGGTTCACGGCCAAGCGCGACACCCCCTCTCTCAGCTGCCTCTTTAAACTGTCAAAGTTTGCCCTTCTGAAATCTGGTACTTTAGTGGAATTTTCCTTACGTCTGCCCTGAAAATCTAACTGGAATCTAATTTCTTTGTGATCGCTGTTTGCATGTTCGATCCCTCCCTCGACATTGCTAATGAGGTTTTCTCTGTTCGACAGAACTAAATCGAGTATATTATTACCCCGTGTGGGTTCGGTTATATGTTGACTTAGGAAACAGTCCTGGATCGTCTCGAGAAAATCCTCTGATTCTGAGTTACCCGTAAGGTCAGTCCAATCTATTTGGCCAAGGTTAAAGTCGCCTACTATACAGACTTTGTTGTGTATGGAAGCCCTGCGCATTTCATCCTAGATAAGTCGCTCATTGACTCTATCAAGATTGGGGGGTCGATATATTACTCCTGTGATAAATTTTTCCCTACCGTCGCTTAATTCTATCCAAATTGTTTCTGTATTCTGTAGTCCGCGTTAACATACTGTACTGGTCGGTTGATCGTTCAGGTTCATGTTCAGGCTCTTGAATTATACCTGAACATGAACCTGAAGTAAGAAGTAAAGCAATACCAGCACGGAGGGGGGGGGGATGGGGAGAGGGGGGAGAAGGGAGGGATGGAGAGAGGGGGGAGAGGGGGGAGAGAGGGGGAGAGGGGAGTAATGGGGAGAGGAGGGGGGAGAGAGGAGTGATGGGGAGAGGGGGGAGAGAAGGGGAGAGGGGAGGGATGGGGAGGAGGGGGAGAGGGGAGGGATGGGGAGAGGAGGGGGGAGAGGAATAATGGGGAGAGGGGGGAGAGGAGGGGAAGACACTGTACAAGCTCCTAAATCGCACCTAAACATGAGCCAGTGTTGGTCTGGCCTCATCTTAAAAAACAGAGAGTTACACCAGCTCGGGGAGGGATGGGGGGGGGGGGTGTTAGTGTTGGTCTGGGCTGAACCAACTAGTTAAGTAACACCAGCCAGAGGGGGGGGGGGGAGTATACCAGCGGCCCTCGTGACAGTCTACCCTGGGTTTACATTTGAGAGTGGATATTAGACTTAACTGCCCCATAACCAGAGAAAGTCGCCTCACGTGGCCGGAACAACCAGAACTGGGCTGTTTCCTCGCCACATCATTTCGTCAATTACCAACACACTCACTCTCAACGTCGTTCACTTTACCACGTGAACGAAGTGTATCACAAGCGTACGTTCGCTCAACTTACCTCCCAAGATCTGTTACATCAGGTTCCACCCCAAGTAGGTGTATTTAAATTTTACGTTCGTTCTGAGATATTTTATTACTAGTAAATTTTGAGCTGGTTTGTAGACTAATATCTTTATAACACCGTGTTTACTTTGGTAAGCTTGTGTATGTGCATGTAATAAACGGTAAATGTCTAAAGGTCAATACATCATAATCCCCAGACTAACACATCAACATAATCAAGGTCGTATTGAGAACAAACAGCAAGATACACAGAGCAGTAAGTTGAACTAGAGTGTCACATGTTGTGTTAATTCACGCCTTTTCACTCGTCCTCCTCCTCCGGGTCAGTGACTCAGTACGTGTTGGTTGGCAGCCCGAAGCAGTGTTAAGCTCTCCACCCCCCCCCCCCCACCCCTACCCACCAACCCCTACCCTAAAAAAAAAAAAATCGCCCTAATATAGTTTGGTGAGGTAACACAACAGTACTAAGTGGGTTATCCGAGGGGCAAGACACGAAACAGTTTACACTTGCCCTTTTCTATTTCACACAGTCTCGGGCAAGAGGGCAGGCAGTGCTTGGATGGACGCCACACCCACAGTACAATAACTCGAGGAAAAACAAAACCAAAAACCTACAGCGCGCAGACACAGCTCCCTCAAGCCCACACATTACCTCACCAGAACAACAACCTCGTACAGCCAAACTGGGTCCAGAGTCACAGAGGTTAGTAAGATAATATTTCCTCGTAACTAAACATGTAGTAAGAACGCACCTCACTCTCACACACCAGTAAGAACGCACCTCACTCTCACACACCAGTAAGAACGCACCTCACTCTCACACACCAGTAAGAACGCACCTCACTCTCACACACCAGTAAGAACGCACCTCACTCTCACACACCAGTAAGAACGCACCTCACTCTCACCATAGACGCACTCACTCTACCAGTAAGAACGCACCTCACTCTCTCACACCAGTAAGAACGCACCTCACTCTCTCACACCAGTAAGAACGCACCTCACTCTCACACACCAGTAAGAACGCACCTCACTCTCTCACACCAGTAAGAACGCAACTCACACTCTCACACCAGTAAGAACGCACCTCACTCTCACACACCAGTAAGAACGCACCTCACTCTCACACACCAGTAAGAACGCACCTCACTCTCACACACCAGTAAGAACGCACCTCACTCTCACACACCAGTAAGAACGCACCTCACTCTCACACACCAGTAAGAACGCACCTCACTCTCACACACCAGTAAGAACGCACCTCACTCTCACACACCAGTAAGAACGCACCTCACTCTCACACACCAGTAAGAACGCACCTCACTCTCTCACACCAGTAAGAACGCACCTCACTCTCACACACCAGTAAGAACGCACCTCACTCTCACACACCAGTAAGAACGCACCTCACTCTCACACACCAGTAAGAACGCACCTCACTCTCACACACCAGTAAGAACGCACCTCACTCTCACACACCAGTAAGAACGCACCTCACTCTCACACACCAGTAAGAACGCACCTCACTCTCTCACACCAGTAAGAACGCACCTCACTCTCACACACCAGTAAGAACGCACCTCACTCTCACACACCAGTAAGAACGCACCTCACTCTCTCACACCAGTAAGAACGCACCTCACTCTCACACACCAGTAAGAACGCACCTCACTCTCTCACACCAGTAAGAACGCACCTCACTCTCTCACACCAGTAAGAACGCACCTCACTCTCACACACCAGTAAGAACGCACCTCACTCTCACACACCAGTAAGAACGCACCTCACTCTCACACACCAGTAAGAACGCACCTCACTCTCACACACCAGTAAGAACGCACCTCACTCTCTCACACCAGTAAGAACGCACCTCACTCTCACACACCAGTAAGAACGCACCTCACTCTCTCACACCAGTAAGAACGCACCTCACTCTCACACACCAGTAAGAACGCACCTCACACTCACACCAAGTACACACTCCAAAAAGAGCGCCTCAGTTATCCTTAAAATCTACCTTAATTAACGGATAATATTAAGGTAGAGCTATAAAATACGTCTAATTATCTACCTTAATTAACAGATAATATTAAGGTAGAGCTATAAAATACGTCTAATTATCTACCTTAATTAACAGATAATATTAAGGTCGAGCTATAAAATACGTCTAATTATCTACCTTAATTAACGGATAATATTAAGGTAGAGTTATTAAATACGTCTAATTATCTACCTTAATTAACAGATAATATTAAGGTCGAGCTATAAAATACGTCTAATTATCTACCTTATTTCCCTAATAGATACTAAGTGAACATATCTACTTAAGGTAAACTCTCAGAATAGCGAGATAAAGAGAAATTATTGTAACATGACCTTAAGTAATTCTCTACGTGTTTTATGTCAACCTGTTGTGTAGTTTTAAGATCAAATGTTTATATCCATACCACGAATAAGACGTCATCTCTATCACCTAAAAATTCCTACACACACACACACACACAGACACACAGACACACACAGACACACACACACAAATCACAGACTAAGGCATAATAATAATGCTGCCTTCAAGAGGTTACTGTACTTATTATGCTTAAACGTGTACCTGTATCTGTATGTAAACCTGTATTTGTACTTACGCTTTTTCTTGTAACCTGTCCTTGGCTTGTACCTAAACTCATACATAAACTTGTACCTGTAACTAAATTTGTACCAACGATTGTAACCTGTACCTGTCCTTGTAATTAAACTTATACCTGGACGTGTATCTGTACCCAAACTTACACCTGTCCTTACACCTGTCCTTATACCTGAACTTGTACACCTGTAATTGTACCTGAACAATTTACCTGTATTTATGCCTCGTATCCGTCCTTACACTTCTTCCTCAAAAAACATCTTCATTTTCATCTTAAATATCCAACCACTTCTTCCAGTCACCATCTGATTATCTTCACTACCCCACCAACCCCACCCCACCCCACCCCACCAACCCCACCCCACCCCACACCACCTCACCCCACCCCACCTCACCCCAAAATATATTCCTCAGGATATATATCTGACCGTGTTTAACCCAGCCTCCAGTGTCCGCCAATCCTGACCTTTTCTCTGATAATGTTTTTCGAACGTGAGGGATTTATATATATTTTTTTCCCCTCCAATTGTGACTTAGGTTGAGTTATTTTGTGTACGTGTTTTTATAAAGAAGTATCACGTGTTTAAGGGTGATTGGATACTGATATTTAGACTCAATGATACGCTATAAAGGTCTTATTTTTTAGAGAGAGAGAAAGACAGATGGACACATAGACAGCCAGATAGAGAAAAGACAGACAGATGGACACCTGGACAGACAGGTAGAGAAAAGACAGACAGAAAGAGGGAGATTCCGGAAACAATAATGATGATATTTTTTACTCATTCTTACTTTCGTCGTTGTCGTTGTTGTTGTTGGTGTTGTTGTTGTCGTTGTCGGTGTTGTTGTTGTTGTTGTTGTTGGTGGTGGTGGTGGTGGTGTGTTGTTGTTGTTGTTGTTGTTCTTGATTCAGATGGTTCTACGACCAGGGTTGTTAAGCACCAAAACTGGTACATACATACATACATACATACATACATACATACATACACATACACACACACACACACACATACATACATACATACATACATACACATATACACACATACATACATACATACATATAACTAAAGCAGACACCACGTTAGGATCCCAACCCACATACTGAGGCCATTGACATTCACCTCAGCCCGCTCCGCCACTCACCAAGCCAGGCAGGACCTTGATTCACAGACAGACTTACGTTTAAAAAAAAAAGAAAGAATTCCCTCTTAAATGGAGATAACAATGTGAACCTATCCGAGGGGTTTAATCTTAACCTCACCAACTAAAACAAAAATCTTAAGCAGTCGTATTTTTTGTTTTATCTCGTATCTAATTGGCTCACTTAAGCTACGGCACAAAAGACAGATTCTTAAAGGCATCTTACGTTAAATATTTCCTCGTAGTAACTGGAGATGTGAGAACGCAGCTAAGCGGTTCAATCAAGCTCCCAAAACAAAGACAAATTCTTCAGATGTCATAGGTTAATTTTTTTTTGGTCCTCCCTTTGTAAATTGAGATGTAGGAATGCGTCTAAACTACCTCACTTAAACTACGATACCATGATTATCTTTTTTTTAATGCGGCTGACTCATGATAAATATAATAATAATAATAATAATAATAATAATAATAATAATAATAATAATAATAACAATAATAATAATAATAACAATAACAATAACAATAATAATAACAATAATAACAATAATAACAATAATAACAACAACAATAGGTCCCTCCCCCATAGCCACCTCGAGACATGACACGCCACTTCACCTCACCTCTTGGCGGTCTCTTGTTCACCAGTTATAAGACAAAAATTGAACGCATCGAATATTTGTGGATCCGGATTTAGGAAATTTTCAAGGACTCTCTCTCTCTCTCTCTCTCTCTCTCTCTCTCTCTCTCTCTTTCTTTCTTTCATTACAGGACAGCAATAGGATAGTGAATCAAGCAAATGGAATAGTGGGGCTATTTACACACACACACACACACACACACACACAGAGGACGAATCCAAACTTAGGGAGAGGCTGCCATTACGATCATCAACGTGATAATCAGAAGAGGCAGAGTGATTGGTGTGTCAAACGTCCCGGCCAGCCAATCAGAGCGAGAGATGGCACCGTCCCAAGTCTTGGCTTAATCAGATGAGAGAGAGAGAGAGAGAGAGAGAGAGAGAGACAGAGAGACCGAATCAAACTCTTGACTAGTTACGACACAACCAGTAGCCTTAAATAAAGTTATGTCTGATACGAGGAAAATTTCTTAAACACGGAAGTTTTGTGGAGCTTGAGATGACCTGGCGCCGACTGTCTGTCCGTCCGTACTTCCGTCTCTCTGTCCGTGCGTCCGTACTCCCGTCTCTCTGTCCGTCCGTCAGTACTCCCGTCTCCCTGTCCGTCCGTCAGTACTCCCGTCTCTCTGTCCGTCCGTCCGTACTCCCGTCTCCCTGTCTGTTTATCCGATCGTCCGTCTATCTATCCATCTATCTATATCTCGTTCTGTCTATCTATCTGTCTGTATTTGTCTGTCTGTCTGTATATATCCTCATGTACCGCTGAGCCTTATGTATCCATGTGTAAATAATATATAACACGTTTAAGGACTATGTATATCGGTTTTATGTATTAACTGTATTATTATGTATTATAAATTCGTATGATTATTTATAGGTGTGTTCTTATACGTCAGGTTTATTATTAATATTCTTTTATATGTGTTTGATTATTTTTTGTTTATCATTACTTATTTGGTTTATCATCATTATCTATTTGCCTATCATTTATCATTTATTTTGTTTATTGTTATTATGTATTTTAGTACGATTTTCATTATCTACTATACGTATCGGAGAGGGTGTGAGGGAGTCAGGGTGTGAGGGAGTGTGGGGGAGAGAGAGTAGGGGTGTGAGGGAGAGAGAGTAGGGGTGTGAGGGAGAGAGAGGGGGAAAGAAAAGGAGTGTGTGGGAGAGAGAGTAGGGCTGTGAGGGAGAGAGAGGGGGAAAGAAAGGAAGAGTGTGGGAGAGAGAGTAGGGGTGTGAGGGAGACGAGTGAGGGAGAGTAAGGGAGAGTACACAGGTTTACAAGGGGCATGGTAGGCGAGGAGGCAGGGTGGGAGAGGCGAGGTGGCAGGGTAGGCGAGGCGAGGTGGCAGGGTAGGAGAGGCGAGGTGGCAGGGTGGGCGAGGGGGCAGGGTGGGAGAGGCGAGGTGGCAGGGTAGGCGAGGCGGGGTGGCAGGGTAGGCGAGGGGGCAGGGTAGGAGAGGCGAGGTGGCAGGGTAGGCGAGGAGGCAGGGTGGGAGAGGCGAGGTGGCAGGGTGGGCGAGGGGGCAGGGTGGGAGAGGCGAGGTGGCAGGGTAGGCGAGGGGGCAGGGTAGGAGAGGCGAGGTGGCAGGGTAGGCGAGGAGGCAGGGTGGGAGAGGCGAGGTGGCAGGGTGGGCGAGGGGGCAGGGTGGGAGAGGCGAGGTGGCAGGGTAGGCGAGGAGGCAGGGTGGGAGAGGCGAGGTGGCAGGGTAGGCGAGGCGAGGTGGCAGCGAGGGGGCATGGTAGGCGAGGAGGCAGGGTGGGAGAGGCGAGGTGGCAGGGTGGGCGAGGCGAGGTGGCAGGGTAGGCGAGGTGGCAGGGTAGGCGAGGCGAGGTGGCAGGGTAGGCGAGGGGGCATGGTGGGAGAGGCGAGGTGGCAGGGTGGGCGAGGGGGCAGGGTGGGAGAGGCGAGGTGGCAGGGTAGGCGAGGCGAGGTGGCAGGGTAGGCGAGGCGAGGTGGCAGCGAGGGGGCAGGGTAGGCGAGGGGGCAGGGTAGGCGAGGGGGCAGGGTGGGAGAGGCGAGGTGGCAGGGTAGGCGAGGCGAGGTGGCAGGGTGGGAGAGGCGAGGTGGCAGGGTGGGCGAAGCGGGCATGGTAGGCGAGGTGGCAGGGTAGGAGAGGCGAGGTGGCAGGGTAGGCGAGGCGAGGTGGCAGGGTGGGAGAGGCGAGGTGGCAGGGTAGGCGAGGCGAGGTGGCAGGGTAGGCGAGGGGGCAGGGTAGGAGAGGCGAGGTGGCAGGGTAGGCGAGGCGAGGTGGCAGGGTGGGAGAGGCGAGGTGGCATGGTAGGCGAGGAGGCAGGGTGGGAGAGGCGAGGTGGCAGGGTAGGCGAGGCGAGGTGGCAGGGTAGGCGAGGCGAGGTGGCATGGTAGGCGAGGAGGCAGGGTGGGAGAGGCGAGGTGGCAGGGTAGGCGAGGCGAGGTGGCAGGGTGGGAGAGGCGAGGTGGCAGGGTAGGCGAGGCGAGGTGGCAGGGTAGGCGAGGCGAGGTGGCAGCGAGGGGGCAGGGTAGGCGAGGAGGCAGGGTGGGAGAGGCGAGGTGGCAGGGTAGGCGAGGGGGCAGGGTAGGCGAGGAGGCAGGGTGGGAGAGGCGAGGTGGCAGGGTAGGCGAGGCGAGGTGGCAGGGTAGGCGAGGGGGCAGGGTAGGAGAGGCGAGGTGGCAGGGTAGGCGAGGCGAGGAGGCAGGGTGGGAGAGGCGAGGTGGCAGGGTGGGAGAGGCGAGGTGGCAGGGTGGGAGAGGCGAGGGGGCAGGGTGGGCGAGGCGAGGTGGCAGGGTAGGCGAGGCGAGGTGGCAGGGTGGGAGAGGCGAGGTGGCAGGGTGGGAGAGGCGAGGTGGCAGGGTAGGCGAGGCGAGGTGGCAGCGAGGGGGCAGGGTAGGCGAGGGGGCAGGGTAGGCGAGGGGGCAGGGTGGGCGAGGCGAGGTGGCAGGGTGGGAGAGGCGAGGTGGCAGGGTAGGCGAGGGGGCAGGGTGGGCGAGGCGAGGTGGCAGGGTAGGCGAGGCGAGGTGGCAGGGTGGGAGAGGCGAGGTGGCAGGGTGGGAGAGGCGAGGGGGCAGGGTGGGCGAGGCGAGGTGGCAGGGTAGGCGAGGCGAGGTGGCAGGGTAGGAGAGGCGAGGTGGCAGGGTGGGAGAGGCGAGGTGGCAGGGTAGGCGAGGGGGCAGGGTGGGCGAGGCGAGGTGGTAGGGTAGGCGAGGGGGCAGGGTGGGCGAGGCGAGGTGGCAGGGTAGGCGAGGGGGCAGGGAAGGCGAGGCGAGGGGGCAGGGAAGGCGAAGCGAGGTGGCAGGGTAGGCGAAGCGGGCAGGGTAGGCGAGGCGAAGCGGGCAGGGTAGGCGAGGCGAAGCGGGCAGGGCAGGGTAGGCGAGGCGAGGTGGCAGGGTAGGCGAGGCGAGGTGGCAGGGTAGGCGAGGCGAGGTGGCAGGGTAGGCGAGGCGGGGTGGCAGGGTAGGCGAAGCGGGCATGGTAGGGTAGGCGAAGCGGGCAGGGTAGGTGAGGCGAGGTGGCAGGGTAGGCGAGGCGAGGTGGCAGGGTAGGCGAGGCGGGGTGGCAGGGTAGGCGAGACGAGATGGCAGGGTAGGCGAGGGGGCAGGGTAGGCGAGGCGGGGTGGCAGGGTAGGCGAGGGGGCAGGGTAGGCGAGGGGGCAGGGTAGGCGAGGGGGCAGGGTAGGCGAAGCGGGCAGGGTAGGTGAGGCGAGGTGGCAGGGTAGGCGAAGCGGGCAGGGTAGGCGAGGTGGCAGGGGCATGGTAGGCGAGGTGGCAGGGTAGGCAAAGCGGGCATGGTAGGCGAGGTGGCAGGGTAGGCAAAGCGGGCATGGTAGGCGAGGTGGCAGGGGCAGGGTAGGCGAGGCGGGGTGGCAGGGTAGGCGAAGCGGGCATGGTAGGCGAGGCGAGGTGGCAGGGGCATGATAGGCGTGGCTCAATCTGTTCACGTCATAAATCTTTATTGCTCGAATTATTTTAACTATATATTATTGTGGGGTGATATATTACAGTACACACACACACACACACACACACACACACCTCACTCTGGTTGACAAAATAAAACAATGGTCAGGAGGGAACATTTGTAGGGCTATTGTTGATTCTTGACAAATTAAGTCATATTTGTGGAGAAAACTTTCCAAATGAGTTATGTATTTAGGTAAACCTTGTTAGTTCTACAGATACTACTAAGAAAAATATGGCTTTATCTTGCTGCTCCCTGCCAACTCATGCGCGAACACGACAGATGTAAACGATAACAATGAACGTTCATATAAGCACTAAGTTACGTCACGGGCAAATGGCGGGGGGAGGGGGAGGTAAATAGATAGAATTAAAACGACGCCTATTGTAATCTAAATGATATAACCAAGAACTCGAGCTTCTCCTCCGACCCTTCGTAAATTCTTACAAGTGAAGCTACTGCACACCACACCCCGAGAGAAGGAAAAGTGACATAATTGAAAGAGAATTGAAACGCCTTTTATGCAATTACGATGATGTCTCTCTCAAGGCAATTTGTGTTAAGACTTCAAAATAACAACCTGGGTTCGGATGCTCAAAGATTCCTTAGTTAAATTTTCCTTGTAAGTAGAGATTTAAGAGCGCCTCCAACTGCCTGACTTATGCTGAGGAATTAAATTAAAGTCTAAATACAGTATCAAAACCTCAATGAGATTCTAACCTACGTAGATAAGTTCAATTAGCACCAATTATAAGACAACATGTAATAAAACTTACTGATGGTTTATGTCAAAGTATTATACTGCAATAAAAGAAAATCCTGGATCTGGGGAAAAAACAAAGTGAATGATAATAATAACAACAATAATAGCAACATTAATAATACTAATAATAATAGTAACACGCTAAACGTTTACATTTAAGTGAAGAAAATAAACACAGTAAAGGTAAGGTTAGTACTCACGCTCAGAGTCGTTCAGTCGTCCCTGGCTTTGCCCCATTTTGGTGAGTCACGGAGTGTAAGGGGGCCCTGGACGACACCGGCTACACACACCATGTATTTACACTCACGGCACTAAACACTCTTAGTAGCACAACACCTCCACGACATAGCAGTGTAACACAAAGCCATATTCCCGTATGTCCTTCATCATGTCTCTCTCTCTCTCTCCTCCAATGTGGCGTCTCAAGTGGGTAATGAGTTTCCGATTACCTCAACACTCACAACACTGGTGACGCCACACACACTACACTGGGGCGTGCCAGGCCTCCCGGTGACGAGGACCTTGACGAACTCCTCTTAGTCGCTCTGGCATGTCTTGGGAGTCAAATGGCCAAGGATAGCTAAGGTGGTTCATCCAGTGTCTTGGAAGGAACTACCGCGATTCTTGTGGCTGACGAGGAGGAGGTGATGGAACTGCATAATTTTATCCGTCTTTATCTGAGTCTTTACGCGAAATAATGAAAGAAATATATCAACAAATATAATTTTCTAATCACGAACGAGCAAATATTAACCGAAACTGCTTGAAAACACAGAATATTTCAATCTTTTTCTTTTTTACAAGCTAATTAATAAAGTCTTGGTTTTTTTTCTGATACAAATATTGCACTTCACTAACAAGAGAACTATAACACAATATTTCACAAATTATTCGTTTATTTTCCGGGAAACTATATTTTTGGGGGCACTTGGATCCGCACTACAAAAATTCCACACGAGTTAGATAAATAAGACGAGTTGACGAACCTTTCTGGCGCACACGACACTTCACTATAAACTATACTCACTTTATTTACGATTTTGGCACTACGTCGCTCCTTATTTTGGCACTACGTCAATCCTTATTTTGGCACTACGTCACTCCTTATTTTGGCACTATGTCACTTCTTATTTTGGCACGACGTCACACCTTATTTTGGCACTAAATGAATCCTTCTCGTCTTGGCACTGAGAAATCTTCCTTTGTCTTGGCACTACGAGAATCTTCTTGTCTTGACGTGAAGTGAAACCTAATTTTTCCTCGTTTTGGCACCAAGGAAGAACTTGAACACGATGGCACTAAACCCAGTATGAGCTCAGGTGCCACAGAATGTACACGAGTTTACTTGGAAGTACTTGTGGTAGTTGGTCTCCCGAGGTGTGGGTGATGGAGAGGCCAAGACAGATGAGAGGCCAGGGTGAGGGAGAGGTGAGAGAGAATGAGAGGCCAAGGTTCTGCCTCAGGCCTTCTGGAGATGTGTTCGCTGTAGCCAGATGCGAGTGAGACCATCTGGAGGGGGGAGGGAAGAGAAGACATGTCATTAGTCTCAATAAACAACTAAATAAAAGACACAGCGTATTCATGTAAGGTAGTAATTTCATTCATAGGAAGCGATGTTATGGTATAAATCTACATAAACATAAACCTTCGACGTACAAAAACAAAAGTATAATTTCAACAGTGAGAAAGGATCTGTTGTGGCTGTTCCCGGTAAGGATTAGCCCCGTGTACCCTCGCACAACGCTAATGTAACTCCGATATTCACAAACTGTGTCATTAGTAACAATTAGCATAAAAAAAGAAAAAAAGCGAGATGCTCTTAATGGAAAAGTACTGTAATTTCAAGATTTAAACACCAATTACAGGGGTAACTAGACTAATGCGAGCTGGGAACACTGCATCATGAGCGCCCCCCCCATCCCCAAACCAGTGACTTTTTTCCCCAAGACGGTATAGGGGGCATCATCTATAAACCTCCTTCCACCCGTCATCCCACCTCAACCAGAGGAAATACAACCCTTACAACCGAACACGGCCTTAATTACCTTTACAATGATATATACGAAGATATGTTCTCATGACTTACCGACCCATTTCTGACGAGTGAATGTGATCAAGAGAATTTGGGTAGAACATCCTGGAGAAAAAAATTGGTTAACCTACACCGAAAGGGAACATTAAACGCTGTGGTGAGTCGGGAGTGGCAGCCTTAACAACACTACTTTATGGGTGTATTAAGTCATAGAGAGAGAGAGACTTTACGAGTGTATTCAAGGCATCATACGAGATTGTGTTGGGAAAGGTATAGTCAGTCCTTAATTCATGTTGACAGTTGTGAGGCAGACCGCACTACGCTATCAGGAAATGCCGTACTCCGCCCTCCTATCATTTTCATCGCTACAGCATTATAATTTTCGAAAACTGCTCAACACAATGCTCCTATCATATCGTTATTACAATATTACACTGTCATTACAACGATATTAAACCTAACACTAATAATTATACTGAAAATTACGGTCATGTCGTCTTCTTACATATCGCTCCCTTGACTAGACTTGGAAGGTGTCACCCCCACTTGAACGATCGTTTGTTTTATGCGATTTTTACCATCTTAGTTATATGATCAGGTTAGGTTAGGTTAGGTTAGGTTAGGTTAGGTTAAACAGCATAAAACAGACGGAATCTTCACTGAGTTTCGATAATCTTTTAACACTTCCAAAAACTCTCATTACCTGTAAACTGATGCTTATATTAACAGGATCATGTAAATTCACCCAAAACAAAAAAATCTGTTAAATAAATCAAAACGAATTCCTGACAATATCGAAGTTTTATTATCATTAATTCCATAATTAAGCTACTATATTTTTTCCCATTTTACATCACTTCAAACTACAATATTTTTCCATTTAACTTCAATTCAAACTACCATATTTTTTTCCCATTTTACCTCACTTCAAACTACCTGTACTATATTTTTTACCATTTTACTTCAATTCAAACTACAATATTTTTCCCATTTAACTTCACTTCAACTACTATATTTTTTCCCATTTAACTTCATTTCAAACTACAATATATTTCCCATTTAACATCAATTTAAACTACCATATTTTTTCCATTTAACTTCACTTCAAAAATAATTCCTTTCCTCACACCATACACGAATAACGTCACATAAAAATAATAATAAGGCCACAACACACATCAAACACACGAGGTTACTGTATATATATATAGAAAAAACACCTTATATCTCTGTGCACAAATCAAGGAATCCCATACGAAGAGACTTGCATCGTGTGTCGGAGAGGGTCGGTCACCTTCCCGACCTCCACACAAACCAGTTATTATTTCATGTATTTAATTACACAGGAGTCTCCCGCTTGTAGTTTTCAACCTTACTGTGATTAACATTCCACATAAACTACTGGGTAATTCTCTGTGTCACTTCCAGACGAGAGGAGAGTGAACGGATTGGGTGTTTTTTCTTTCTCTTCAATTGTCGTCCTCTTTTTAGTAGTTAGGTTAGGTTAGGTTAGGTTGAGTTGGGTTGGGTTAGGTTAGGTTGGGTTGGGTTAGGTTAGCGCTATGGTGCAGGTTAATCTCTAGCTGAAATAAACTAGGCCGGAGATTCTCCAGTACTTCCATTAACTCCACCTGGAATTTTAAATAACACTCCATCACGACCTTCCCCCCCCCCTAGTGTAAATATACCCCGGGTTTAATATTTCATTACTGCATTACATTACAACACTGATCTTATTACAGTGCACTAATTTATCTATCCAAACCCCGATTGTTTCTCATCTGTGATAAGTTAATACTAGTTTTACTTTCTATGCCATAAATTGTTGTGTAAGACCATTATCATAATAAGGGCTACCAGGCTATTAGTAATGGTAATTTAAGTTCGTCTCATTTACGATTAAGAGTTAAGGCGTCGTTAATAATTATAATTCAGGACTGTCCTATTTATGAAGAAATTAAGATAATAATAATACTGTAATAATAATAATAATAATAATAATAATAATAATAATAAATTGGGTTTGTCTCACTAAGGAATAAACGATAAAATTTTTTAATACCATCAGTTAAGATTTCTCGTAATTGGGAATAAAAGTTCAAAATATAGATAGTACCTCTAAACAGAACGAACACACACACACACACACACCATTAGTAACATTATAAACTATTCCTAGTACATTAGTAATATTGTAAAGTATTCCTAGTGTTAGTATGTACAGACAAAATTCACCACGATGAGAGTACTGGAAATATTTAGCAACTGTTGCCTGATGTTAATAATATGGTATGGTACAACTGCTTCGTCTACGAGACAGTTGATACACCCACACTGACAACGCCTGAGAGCTACGTTCGTGCTGTTGCCATTTGTAAACATTATATCCTCAGAGGCTTACAAATAAAACATTGTTGGTTTTTTTCTTTCTCTTTGGAGGGGGGGGGGGGTAAATACTAAAGACAGGCGCTTGTTAACACTTGTAAATACTGATTAATATACCGATTTATTTTATTAAACACCAATGAATTGTAAAATGTAAATATTAAATTGTAAATATGAACGCCTGTGAATTTATCAATGTAAAATCTCCGCTTTAAATACTAAACATAGAGGCTTGTAAACATTAAATCTCACTTGTAAATACTAAATACGATGACTTGTAAATGTTTAATGAATAATGAAGCTTCTAAATATTAAACTCATCAGTTACTAAACATTAATTCTTGAATATTTGTAATCCTAAACAATGGGGACTCTAAACATTTAACCTCCCGAGCTGTAAACACTAATTCCTCCAACATCTGTACAGTTACATGTCTAAAATGGCGCAGTTGCTTGACTAAAGTAACTCACATGCTTGCTAAAGGCGCAGTTGCTTAAGTAGTAAAAATTAAGTGACATAGTTGCTTAGTGTTGTAGTTATGGCGTAGTTCTGTCCTGTCGAATAAGACGTAGTTGTTGCACTGAGAATGTGGCGTAGTTGCTGTCCCTTCATCCACCAGGGTGCACTTGGTTGCGTGGTGTGGAGGGTTCGGCGTGGTTGGAAGGCATAATTGACCGCGGGCAATCAGATCCACCACTGAGGCAGACAGACGGACAGGCAGGGCAGGAGGAGGCAGCAGACAGCGTCATAAGCCCGCCTGAGTGTCTTCTCCCTGAACACAGTTGGATATTCCTCCACGTACACTTAAGAGATACACAAACGTACAGTCGATAATTACGTACAGTTGGAGATACACAAACGTACAGTCGATAATTACGTACACTTAGAGATTTACAAACGTACAGTCGATAATTACGTACACTTAGAGATTTACAAACGTACAGTCGATAATTACGTACAGTTGGAGAGACACAAACGCTGCAGACGTAACAACAGACACTCACACAAACACAAGACACAAACATGCTAATCCTGACTAACACATTCATGATGCACAAATGCACATTCATGTCTCAAACACCTCGGCAATACCAATAGTCCACACACATACACTCGTTAACGTTCCATAATATACCGAGCGGTTAGTTAACATAAGGGAACGTTATCGTGGTGGTGGTGGTGGTCATGGTGAATGGTTAGGTTCAGTAATCGTAAGGTTATCATTTACCGTAAGGGGTTATAGAACGTAATGGCGAATATGTTAAAATATCAACGTGGTTAGAATTATGATATCGGAACTTTATGGAGATTAGAGTTCAAATACCAACCATTACCAAGGACATTTTGGTCTCTATAGTTCCGAGTTGTACCGTAGCGTTATCTTCCGCCTATAATATGAGGAGACAACATTGCTTCAGCCTTTAGGGAGCAGGTAAATCACTAAACCCCTCCCACTTATGGCGTCCTTAGCAACCTCTAAAATCCATGGAAGTTTATTACATTAGAGACGCCATAGAGAATATACACATAATTCCATGTATATATATATGCGTGTAAATTCCACATTCATTATACATACAATTATAAATCATAAAACAAAGAACCTAATTGGTTGTTGGTTCCTAAGTTCCATCATACTCCGCCCACTTTTAGCAAACTTAGCAACCATCTTCAATTCGCAGTAGCTGATTAATTCCTGGTTGCTAAGAGAGTCGCAGCGCCGCGTCACAGCTTCTATCGAGTCAGGACGGTTACTATACGAATGCCAAAAGCGGGAGCAGCTTGATCGATGGGTCAATTTAAGATACAGTGCATATATATGATGGACTAAGATGCGTGATGTGTTTAGATTGGCAAGCACGAAGACAGGAACCAGGACAGGAGCCTTACAGAGAGAAAACGAAAGACAGACAACCAGAGAGCGAGAGACAGAGAGAAACAGTGACAGTGAGAAAGAGAGATAGTAGAGAAACAGACACAAATAGAGACAGCGAGAGAAAAGACAGGAGACAAGTAGACAGGTATCACTATCATCATCACCACACACCTCTCTCTCTCTCTCTCTCTCTCTCTCTCTCTCTCTCTCTCTCTCTCTCTCTCTCTCTCCTGTTGCTATGTTAATCGATAATTGACGATAACCACACTGCTATCATTAAGACCGGGTTATCTTACTTGCTCCAACGCCCCCCCCCCCCATTCATCCCTCCAATCCACCCACTCATTCACCCCCTCCCCCCTCTTCCCCACCCCACTCATTCACCCACTACCCCCTCTTCCCCACCCCACTCATTCACCCCCTCCCCCCTCTCCCCATCCCACTCATTCACCCCCTCCCCCCTCTTCCCCACCCCACTCATTCACCCCCTCCCCCCTCCCCACTCATTCTCTTTGGGGATGGGGATTAGGGAAGAAGGATTAATGGTAGAGATTTAAGGAAGATTAAGGAATATGGAGGGAGGGATTAAGGGAGATTAGTGTGGGAGGGAGGGATTTAAGGGAGATTAGAGAAGAGAGAGGGAGGGAGGGAGGGAGGCATAAAGGAAAGAGGATAGAAGGAAGCATGAAGGAAGGAGTAAAGAAGGGAAGTAAGAATGATGGAAGTATGAATGAAGAGGGAGGTAAGTATGGAGGAGGGAGGAAGGGAGGTAAGTATGGAGGAGGGAGGAAGGGAGGTAAGTATGGAGGAGGGAGGAAGGGAGAGAACTGAGGTTATCCCGAGGAAGAACTGTGTACTGTAGGGCCTCGGGGGGAGGGAGTGGAGGGGGGAGAGGAGGGGGTGGAGGGGGGAGAGGAGGAGTGGAGGGGGAGAGGAGGAGGTGGGAAAGGGAGATAGAGTGAAGGAGGAATATATAGAGAAAGAGGGAGGAGAGAGAAAAGATGGAGGAGAGAGATAAGGAGTGGTGGGGGAAGGTGGAGGAGTGGAGCGGGGAAGGTGGGGGAGAGGAGTGGAGCGGGGAAGGTGGGGGAGAGGAGTGGAGCGGGGAAGGTGGGGGAGAGGAGTGGAGCGGGGAAGGTGGAGGAGAGGAGTGGAGCGGGGAAGGTGGGGGAGAGGAGTGGAGCGGGGAAGGTGGAGGAGAGGAGTGGAGCGGGGAAGGTGGGAGAGAGGAGTGGAGCGGGGAAGGTGGAGGAGAGGAGTGGAGCGGGGAAGGTGGGGGAGGAGTGGAGCGGGGAAGGTGGGGGAGGAGTGGAGGGGAGGTGGGGAGAGGAGTGGAGCAGGGAAGGTGGGGGAGTGGAGTGGAGCGGGGAAGGTGGGGGAGAGGAGTGGAGCGGGAAGGTGGGGGAGAGGAGTGGAGCGGGGAAGGTGGGGGAGAGGAGTGGAGCGGGGAAGGTGGGGGAGAGGAGTGGAGCGGGGAAGGTGGGGAGAGGAGTGGAGCGGGGAAGGTGGAGGAGAGGAGTGGAGCGGGGAAGGTGGGGAGAGGAGTGGAGCGGGGAAGGTGGGGGAGAGGAGTGGAGCGGGGAAGGTGGGGGAGAGGAGTGGAGCGGGGAAGGTGGGGGAGAGGAGTGGAGCGGGGAAGGTGGGGGAGAGGAGTGGAGCGGGGAAGGTGGAGGAGAGGAGTGGAGCGGGGAAGGTGGGGGAGAGGAGTGGAGCAGGGAAGGTGGGGGAGAGGAGTGGAGCGGGGAAGGTGGAGGAGAGGAGTGGAGCGGGGAAGGTGGAGGAGAGAAGTGGAGCGGGGAAGGTGGGGGAGAGGAGTGGAGCGGGGAAGGTGGGGGAGAGGAGTGGAGCGGGGAAGGTGGAGGAGAGGAGTGGAGCGGGGAAGGTGGGAGAGAGGAGTGGAGCGGGGAAGGTGGGGGAGAGGAGTGGAGCGGGGAAGGTGGAGGAGAGGAGTGGAGCGGGGAAGGTGGAGGAGAGGAGTGGAGCGGGGAAGGTGGGGGAGAGGAGTGGAGCGGGGAAGGTGGAGTGACCTGAGAGATACACACTAAATTAATAAACCAACCCACTCCCCGTGTTTCTCCCTCAGCCTTCAAAACGACCTCCAACACCCTCCTCGCCGACACCACCAGGGGAAACACCGTAGAAGACCACCTCAACACCTCCTCCTCCTCCTCCTCCTCCTCCCTCTCCTTCGGCACCTCTTCCTCCTCCTGCTCCCCCTCCTCCTTCTGCTCCTCCCCCTTCCCTCTCCTTCAGCACCTCCTCTTCCTCCCCCTCCTCCTTCAGCACCTCCTCTTCCTCCCCCTCCTCCTTCAGCACCTCCTCTTCCTCCCCCTCCTCCTTCAGCACCTCCTCTTCCTCCCCCTCCTCCTTCAGCATCTCCTCTTCCTCCCCCTCCTCCTTCAGCATCTCCTCCTCCTCCGTCTCCTCCTTCAGCACCTCCTCTTCCTACTCCCCCTCCTCCTTCAGCACCTCCTCTTCCTACTCCCCTCCTCCTTCAGCACCTCCTCTTCCTCCCCCTCCTCTTTCAGCACCTCCTCTTCCTACTCCCCCTCCTCCTTCAGCACCTCCTCTTCCTCCCCCTCCTCCTTCAGCATCTCCTCCTCCTCCGTCTCCTCCTTCAGCACCTCCTCTTCCTACTCCCCCTCCTCCTTCAGCACCTCCTCTTCCTACTCCCCCTCCTCCTTCAGCACCTCCTCTTCCTCCCCCTCCTCCTTCAGCACCTCCTCTTCCTACTCCCCCTCCTCCTTCAGCACCTCCTCTTCCTCCCCCTCCTCCTTCAGCACCACCTCCCCCTCCTCCTTCAGCACCTCCTCTTCCTACTCCCCCTCCTCCTTCAGCACCTCCTCTTCCTACTCCCCCTCCTCCTTCAGCACCTCCTCCTGCTCCCCCTCCTCCTTCAGCACCTCCTCTTCC
>CAUDMG010001374.1:275000-277500 GCA_958450375.1 Homarus gammarus | reverse complement strand
GGGTGGGTGGGCTGAAATTGGGTGGATGGGTGGGGTGGGCTATATAACTCTCTGGATGGGTTGGGCGAGACGAATGGGTATGCAAGATGGGCTACAATCTACTGGGGTAGGGTGTAGGTTGAGGTGGGACAGGTGTAGGTTGAGGTGGGGCAGGTGTGGGTGGAGTGACGTGAGGTTGGGTGGGTGTGGTGGGCGGTCCCGGGTTTGGTCAACACCGCCCACTAAGGTAACACAGGACGCGTGGTTTGACTGTCAACAAGAAGCGAGTGCGTCTCAATGAACTAAGACTCAGCCGAACTCTACTGCCCGGCCTGCCTGGGCTTTAAACTGACCCCGTGGTGTACAGTGCAAGCGGCCAGGAAAAGTCTCGCAAATACATTGGAATCGCCACTACAATACTGCTGTTAGGACCAACGTGAAGCCGAGATGACGAAGACACCGTATCAATGACCCACACACTATTAAAGATAAAAAAAATGGATGTCATAATCTCAGGGATGACAGACATGACAATGGCATAAACTCAACCCTGACAGTGATCCGACACAGCATGACAATGAGTGACTTTAGTGCTCTACGACCCCTTTAGAGGTTTGGAGAACTGGCATAACAAACATATAACATTCAGTTTCCTTTAGAAAAGTCTTTCTCATTTTTTTTAAATATATTACAATCATTTTAAAAACCTTTACATCATCATGAACTCTGTCACCAGGAAGCCAACAGCTAATGTACCAGGTAGTCAAGCCATATCCAGTTATGGTTTTGATCATCACAATAATTATTACTTCTAACATTATTGCCGCCGTTACTATTATTACCATCATTATTACTTTATCAAGCAGGTCAAACACAGCAGCAACATCGCGTACATTCCCAGCGTGCCAGACAGCCGCAGTTGACCACATGTTCCCTCACATCCGGGAGGGGGAGGAGCCTGTCTCAGCCTTATACATCAACGTCTAGGAAAATGTGGAGCACTTAGTCAGTTTTGAGATTCATCAGTCAAAGAAGGTCAAGACCGACAAGATTCAATATAGGATTAAGTGATTCGGTGCTGCCTCCAGGTGACTCCTGTAACGCCGACGTGTGACTCCTGTGTGATTGTGAACCTTGGGTGAAGCACAGAACCCACCTGAAGAGTCTAGAGCAGTACTGGAACGATGGACCGGTCACAGTGTACAGACGACCGAACCCGACTGACTGAACAGATCCTCTATTCCCAATTCAGACAGAGCCAAAGGACTCACAGAGGCCAGAGGACACGTTACAAAGACATACTTCAAGACAAGAGAGAGAGAGGTGCACCATCAACACAGAGACCTGGGCAGTAAGAGGCACACGACACACCATGGCGGGAGACACAACCTCCTTCTGCACTGAGTTTCAAACGTCATCCACGCCACAGCGAACCCAACCTTCCGATAAAGAACACAACTTGCCAAGACGTGAGGAGATAATTGGACTCATGAGCCATTTCAAACTCGTTAACCCTGATCGACCCTCTGGCAGACAGCAACACCGAACCCGAGAGATCCCCGACGACACTATATTCTGAGACTTGTTAATAGTTGATCTAAGAGTAGTGACATTAAACTACTACTACTAATAATAATAATAATAACCACCATCATCATTTACATTACTAATTTAAACAACAATACTCCAACTCATACATCACCACCGTACCATTTAATAACAATAATAGTAAAATTTTATATAAAAAAAAATCAACAATAAAAACGATAATAAAAATAATACCACTAAATGTAGATTAATCACGGGACATTATACGAGTGAGTCTCCAGATACACCCTGTTCGTCCCGGCCGGTATATAAGGCGCCACAGTCATAAACGTCAATTATCACACAACACCTTACATAAACCCTTACACTACAAACAAGTGCGGTGAACACACTCCTGAAGGCGGGGCGGGGCGGGGTGGGGTGGGGCGGGGTACAGGGACTGGGTGGGGTAGGGTAGAGGGACAGTGCAGGGTGGGGGTGTGGTGGGGTGAGGTAGAGGGATGAGGTAGGGTGGGGTATAGTGACTGGGTGGGGTAGAGGGACAGGGTGGGGTAGAAGGATAAGGTGGGGTAGAGCAATACGGTGGGGTAGAGGAATAAGGTGGGGTGGGATGGGGCGGGGTACAGGGATTGGGTGGGGTAGGGTAGATGGACAAGGTGGGAGGGGACATTCTCTAGTAACTTGCCCATACCCCCCTTTGATACTGTCGACCATACCATCCCCCTTTCATAGCTTGAACATCACGGCGCTAGGGGCTTATCCCACAATTGGTAAAGGTTAACGTCATATCTGTCTAATAGAAAGCAGTATGTCTGCGATAATAATCATCAATCTGACTCCTCGCCAATCTTGTATGGTGTCCCTCAAGGCTCCATGCTCGGTCCTGTACTGTTCCACTCCAGCACACTCATAAAATACAACTTAGTTGCAGATGATATTAATCTCTATGACAGCAATTCAGACCTCCATTCCT
>CAUDMG010001374.1:265000-270000 GCA_958450375.1 Homarus gammarus | reverse complement strand
TTACTGGGATAACTTGGTGCAGGAGACAAGTGCAGTATCATATGCGCCAGTATTAGTTGTTGGTCTGCCCCGCCACTTTAATAGGTCGCGCTGGAACTGATACCAGACGATAACACTCGCTTGGGGAATTACAAACCTCTGGCTGCTGCTTGCTGCTTCTAACTGCATTATACGAGGAGCAAGAAGGAGAGAGAGAGAGCATAAACTCTTATAATCCACACAGCTTCTTAAACCTCACTTAATCTTTTAGGAAAAATGTATACAACTACAGGAAGGAAAATACCTCTACTCTTCATTATAACATTACGATATAGAAACTATTTTCCTTAATATTTTCATTTCCATTTAGCCAGCGGGTTGCCGAGTTATATAGCCATGAATTAAATATTTATACTGGCTTAATCATGTGAGGCGGATTAAGGGGTACGTACACAACCCTTAAAGAAATAGGGAGAAGTGGGTAGGGAGGGGGGAGTGGGAAGGGAGGGAGGAGTGGGTTGGGAGGGAGGAGTGGGTAAGGAGGGGGGAGTGGGTAGGGAGGGAGGAGTGGGTAGGGAGGGAGGAGTGGGTAGAGAGGAGATGCAGGAGCGAGGTAAGACAAGGGTAGGTGATAGAAGACAGCTCAGTTAAGTGTTGGTGTGATGATAATAATAATAATAATAATAATAATAATAATAAATAAATTCCCAGACAAATCGTAGTTCCTTTTGTGTAGTTATATGTACAGTCAGTCAGCTTTTGTTTATATTATATTAGCTGTTTTACTTAAATCCCTATAAAGTAATTAGCTGACTTCTGTTTACACCCGTCAGCTGGGGGTCTATACTACATATTAATCAACAGACTCATCTACACCTGTCAGCTGTTTTTAATACACCATTCATCAACATTTATCAGCTGAGTTTTTAGGGTATACATTAACCAGATAACTTGTGTTTATATCCAACTGCTGTTTTAAGTAGACATTAATCACGATCGTGGCATATATGGAGCATGTCTCACAGTCAACAGGAAACCACGAACAACTACACCCAGTGAGGTCCTTTTACACGAGTTTCCTGTCTGACGAATTCCAATATGGCGTTTTTATTTATAGAGTTTTAATTAGTTGGAGATGGTTGCCGAGGTGATGCCAAGCACACATTCATATAATACCGTGAAATAAACATTGCTGAGGATATGTCTGTCTCGCTCACCATATAATGTGATTGGGTGAACATTCGCGCCAAAATGTGCGATTTACTGACGGCACCGCGGTAAAATCTGTGAGTAATTGGAGGCCTCGTGCTCAGGGAAATAGGAGTATGATAAGTTAAACTTTCGTGCCTCCCAAAAAACGATTATAATTTGCCTAACTTCCTGCCTCGACAACCTTCATTATGGCTAGAGTGACTGTGTGTAGGTGTGTGTGTGTGTGTGTGTGTGTGTGTGTGTGTGTATATCTTCGACCACAACAAGAATCTCCTTACGTAACGTTACTCATCAAGTGATTCCGAAGGCGAGTAGACAACTTTTACCCCCAAGACCGTCAGCGGAAGTGGTAGGTAGGTCGGTAGGTAGGTATGAGGTACAGAAGGGGGGGGTGAGGGAGGGAGGGAGGGATGATGCAGAGAAGAGAGAGGGAGTGGGGGAGGGCAGGACGGATAAGGGAAAGGGGAAGGAAGATGGGAATGGTGGATAGGGGAGATAGAGGGAGGTAGGAAAGGGGATAGAGAAGGAAGGATGAGGCAGAAGGGAGGAAGGGAAGGAGAGGGAGGGGAAGGAGAGGGAGGGGAAGAAGGAGAGGGGAGAAGGAGGGGGGGGAGGGGAGGGGAACAAGCGTGTTGTTAATACCGACATAATAATTATCCCCGCCTTATATGACTAGTGTGAGGTCAAGAACACCATGGGAATCAAACCTGCATCCTGGGGGCTCCCTCATAGTATGGTGCAGGGAGACGAAAGACACTCAGTCACCACAGTCACTCAGTCAACACAGTCACTCAGTCAACACACTCACTCAGTCACTTGGTTAACACACTTACTCAGTCAACACACTCACTCAGTCAACACACTCACTCAGTCGCTCAGTTAAAACACTCACACAGTCATTCCATTAACACAATCACTCCAGTCAACTCAGTCACTCGGTCAGTTCACAGTCACTCATACCTCAGTGTTAGCCACAGGATTTGCAGGATTTAGACATCATTGGCCTGTATAGGATTCCTTGGGGGGGTTAGGGGTAGGGGGTAGAGGGGAGGGGAGGGAAGGGGAAGGGAGGGAGAGAGAGGGAGGTAGGGAAGGAGGGGAGGAGGGAAGGAGGGAGGGAGGGAGGGAGGAGGGATGGAGGGAAGGTGATTCTTAGCAGCTGGGTCTCTAGGATTTAGCCTTAACAGGATGGGTAGTAACGGGATGTAGCGTCAAGACTCGCCCTTGATATTAATGATTTTAGGATGTGGGGGTGGGGAGTGGGGGGGGAGGGAGGAGGGGGGGAGGGAGGAGGGGGGAGGGGGGGTAGACATCCTCAACAAGTACAGAATTTTAGGAGATCCCTTTTAACAGGTATATGACATCAGGACAGGATCAGTTGACTTCTCTTTTAACAGCTGTATACCATAACGAAACAATGACGTCATCATCCTAACCTCCCCCCCTAGTGACGTCATCATTCTGGCCCCTCCCTTAACCTCACACAGTCGACCACACAAATCACCGAGGCTGAGAACATTGTCTGATACATAAATCCCTTAAGGTCTTTTAATACTCGGTGTGTGTTAGGGTCAAGGGCCGCCTCCTCCTCCTACAGAGTAAATAAGGGCACCATAGAACACCCCCCCCCCTTCTTGACCCTAAAATAACAGTATAAACAATGGAAAATGAGGAACCTGTGACACCCTCTCCTCTTATTATCGTAAACACACAAGAGCACACCAGTTTGGATAAGGATAAGCAGAGGCGTTCTTATAGTGTAGTGTAGTGTAGTGTAGTGTGGTGTGGTGTGGTGTAGTGTAGTGCAGTGGTGTAGTGTGGTGTAGCGTGGTGTGGTAGTGTAGTGTGGTAGTGTAGTGTAGTGTAGTGTAGTGTTGTGTGGTGTAGTGTGGTGTAGTGTGGTGTAATAGTGTAGTGTAGTGTAGTGTGGTGTAGTAGTGTGGTGTAGTGTGGTGTAGTAGTGTGGTGTAGTGTGGTGTAGTGTAGTAGTGTAGTGTGGTGTAGTGTAGTGTGGTGTAGTGTGGTGTAGTAGTGTAGTGTAGTGTAGTGTGGTGTAGTGTGGTGTGGTGTAGTGTGGTGTAGTAGTGTAGTGTGGTGTAGTGTGGTGTAGTAGTGTAGTGTGGTGTGGTGTAGTGTGGTGTAGTAGTGTAGTGTAGTGTGGTGTAGTGTGGTGTGGTGTAGTGTGGTGTAGTAGTGTAGTGTGGTGTAGTGTGGTGTAGTAGTGTAGCGTGGTGTGGTGTAGTAGTGTAGTGTGTGTCTGGATTACCTGATGATGATTACAGGTACTAGTCTAATTTATTACACCTGTTGATTAAATATCCCAATGTTACTGTATCTGGTTAGGTTAGGTTAGGTTAGGTTAGGTTAGATTAGGTTAGGTTAGGTTAGGTTAGAGTCGTAGTAGTAGTAGTAGCAGATAGAAGAACCAGTGTGTGTCAATAGTAGGGGGAGGGGGGAAGGGGGAGGGGGGAGGGGTGAGAGGGGGGGAGGGGGGAGGGGGTGGAGTAACAGTGACCTGGGGGCTCTCTATACCTGGTCGACCCACTCATTGATTTACTGCGACAGGTGAAACTGACTATAGGAGTGAATGCTATGTATGTCGCTATGTGTGCGTGAGAGAGAGCTGTGTGTGTGTGTGTGTGTGTGTGGAGATAGAGGAGTGAGAGAGCTAAGTGTGTGTGTGTGTGTGTGTGTGTGTGGAGATAGAGGGAGTGAGAGAGCTAAGTGTGTGTGTGTATGTGTGTGTGTGTGTGTGTGGTGTGTGTGTCCGTGTGCACCATGACCAACAATAATCAGTGTTACCAATACAACGAAGCACAGCCTGGGGAAGGAGGAGGGAGGGGGAATCCTACCCAGTGATACCAATTCTCACCGTCGTTATCAGATATCCGGAGATAGCGGGGCGCGTAATTCCAACGTTGCCAGATAAAATGTGGCCTGAGCGTGTAAGAACAGTGATACCAGATAAGAGCGACTAATGCCCAACCAATGTAGCCAGATAACGTGTGGTAGTTGAGGCAAAGGTCCGAATTCTCAACGTCTCGTACGATTTATTTTATTTTTTTTTTCTTTATTATTATTATTTTTTTTAGGGGGAGAGGGGGAGGAGGGAGGGGGGAGGGGGGAGGACTAATTAATACCCGGATCCAGACTAATCCTTACCTAACCTAACCCAACGTAACCTACCCTACCCTACCCTAACGTACCCTAACCTAACCCAACGTAACCTACCCTAACCTAACCTAACCTAACCTAACGTACCCTAACCTAACCCAACGTAACCTACCCTACCCTAACCTAAACTAACCTAACCTAACCCAACCTAACCTACCCTAACCTAACCTAACTTAAAGTTTCAAAAAATCCCACCTGTATCTCACCTAACCTCAGTCAACCAGTTAAGACACCTTCTGGAATCGACATTAACAGCAACATTTGACTTACGAGCTTTTGAGAATCCATCTTTGTGTCATAACTAGAGTATAATGCAAGTGTTACATACATCCTCTCATTATACCAGTTACGGGGAAACCAAATGATGAAGGAACTTATAACATCATTCTGTAATATCAACAATACATCATCATTATAAAACACCAACATCATTAACACAGTACCCATTAACTTCCACATCAACATCATTAACACAGTACCCATTAACTTCCACATCAACATCATTAACACAGTACCCATTAACTTCCACATCAACATCATTAACACAGTACCCATTAACTTCCACATCAACATCATTAACACGGTCCCCATTAACTTCCACATCAACATCATTAACACGGTCCCCATTAACTTCC
>CAUDMG010001374.1:245000-260000 GCA_958450375.1 Homarus gammarus | reverse complement strand
TACTGTGTCTCTTGTGGTGGTGATTGTGGTGGTGGTGATAGTGGTGGTGATGGTGGTGATAGTGGTGATGGTGGTGGTGATAGTGATAGTGGTGATGGTGGTGGTGATAGTGGTGGTGATGGTGGTGATAGTGGTGATGGTGGTGGTGATAGTGATAATGGTGGTGGTGATAGTGATAGTGGTGATGGTGGTGGTGATGGTGGTGATGGTGGTGGGTTGTCTTAGTAGCAGTGGTGATAGTAATTGGAGTGGTAGTGGTGATGATGGTGATGATGATGGTGGTGGTGGTGGTGGTAGTGGTGATGATGGTGATGATGGTGGTGATGATGGTGTTAATAATGATGATACACAACCATACTTAAAATACATTCATTAAGGGACAAAATTAACGTAAGGAATCCCCGTTAATGCGTACCTTATACCTGATACTACGTACCTTATACCTGTCACTGCGTACCTTATACCTGACACTACGCACCTTATACCTGACACTACGTACCTTATACCTGACACTACGTACCTTATACCTGACACTACGTACCTTATACCTGACACTGCGTACCTTATACCTGACACTGCGTACCTTATACCTAACACTGCGTACCTTATACCTGACACTGCGTACCTTATACCTGACACTGCGTACCTTATACCTGACATTGCGTACCTTATACCTGACACTGCGTACCTTATAACCTGACACTGCGTACCTTATACTTGACACTGCGTACATTATACCTGACACTGTCTACCTTATACCTGACACTGTCTACTTTACACCTGACACTGCGTACCTTATACCTGACACTGCGTACCTTATAACCTGACACTGCGAACCTTATACCTGACACTGCGTACCTTATACCTGACACTGCGTACCTTATACCTGACACTGCGTACCTTATACCTGACACTACGTACCTAAAACCTGACACTGCGTACCTTATACCTGACACTGTGTACCTTATACCTGACACTGCATACCTTATACCTGACACTGCGTACCTTATACCTGACACTGCGTACCTTATACCTGACACTATACCACTAAGGACACTAACACACACACTCCAGTAACTCAGTCAACACCTCACTATATTGACCTCTCACTATATTGACCTCTCACTATATAGACCTCTCACTTTATTGACCTCTCAATATATAGACCTCTCACTATATTGACCTCTCACTATATAGACCTCTCACTATATAGACCTCTCACTATATTGACCTCTAACTATATAGACCTCTCACTATATTGACCTCTCACTATATTAACCTCTCACTATATAGACCTCTCACTATATAGACCTCTCACTATATTGACCTCTCACTATATAGACCTCTCACTATATAGACCTCTCACTATATAGACCTCTCACTATATTGACCTCTCACTATATTGACCTCTCACTATATAGACCTCTCACTATATTGACCTCTCACTATATAGACCTCTCACTATATAGACCTCTCACTATATAGACCTCTCACTATATTGACCTCTCACTATATTAACCTCTCACAATATAGACCTCTCACTATATTGACCTCTCACTATATTGACCTCTCACTATATTGACCTCTCACTATATAGACCTCTCACTATATTGACCTCTCACTATATAGACCTCTCACTATATAGACCTCTCACTATATAGACCTCTCACTATATAGACCTCTCACTATATAGACCTCTCACTATATTGACCTCTCACTATATTAACCTCTCACAATATAGACCTCTCACTATATTGACCTCTCACTATATTAACCTCTCACAATATAGACCTCTCACTATATTGACCTCTCACTATATAGACCTCTCACTATATAGACCTCTCACTATATAGACCTCTCACTATATTGACCTCTCACTATATAGACCTCTCACTATATTGACCTCTCACTATATAGACCTCTCACTATATTGACCTCTCACTATATAGACCTCTCACTATATAGACCTCTCACTATATTGACCTCTCACTATATTGACCTCTCACTATATAGACCTCTCACTATATTGACCTCTCACTATATAGACCTCTCACTATATTGACCTCTCACTATATTGACCTCTCACTATATAGACCTCTCACTATATAGACCTCTCACTATATTGACCTCTCCTGTATTAACACTTCACCGCTGACGACAACAACAAACCAGGATAGTTAGTTGTTTTACGGTGACACACGCACACACACGCACACGCACACACGCACACACACGCACACACGCGCACGCACACACACATACACAGATAAATTACGACAGAGAAAAATACAAGGAGAGGCATTTACAATATTCCAAGTCATGAGGGGGAAGGGAGGGGTGTAGGAGGAAGGGGGGTGAGAGGGAGGGGTAGGAGAGGGAGAGTGGGGTAAGAGAGAGAGAGTGGGGTAAGAGAGAGAGAGAGAGTGGGGTATGAGAGGTAGGTGAGAGGGGACATAACAATATCATCATGTACTGTTTAATATTCCCGGCAAAATTCGCTGACTAACTTTAAGTTGTCAATGATGGACTTAAAAAACATATGGGAATTCTTGACTCTGACTGGACAAAATTCCTCGTTCATTGGACATAATTACACACCCATTGGACAAAATTACACACCCACTGGACATAATTCCACGCCCCATAGATAAAATTACACGCCCATTGGACAAAATTCCACGTTCATTGGACATAATTCCACACCCATTGGGCATAATTCCACACCCATTGGACATAATTCCACGCCCATGGGACATAAGTCTACACTCACTGGACATAATTCCACACCCACTGGACAAAATTGAACACGCAAGGACAAAATCCCACCACAAACTCTTCTCTTATCACAAACCACAAATTCTACCAGTCACAAACCGCACCTCACCTGTGATAAGCTAAGACACAAACCGCACCTCACCCGTAACAAACTAACTCACAAACCGCACCTCACCCGTAAAAAACTAACCCACAAACCGCACCTCACCCGTAACAAACTAACTCACAAACCGCACCTCACCTGTAACAAACTAACCCACAAACCGCACCTCACCTGTAACAAACTAACTCACAAACCGCACCTCACACGTAAAAAACTCACAAACCGCACCTCACCCGTAACAAACTAACTCACAAACCGCACCTCACCCGTAAAAAACTCACAAACCGCACCTCACCCGTAACAAACTAACTCACAAACCGCACCTCACCCGTAACAAACTAACTCACAAACCGCACCTCACCTGTAACAAACTAACTCACAAACCGCACCTCACCCGTAACAAACTAACTCACAAACCGCACCTCACCTGTAACAAACTAACTCACAAACCGCACCTCACCCGTAACAAACTAACTCACAAACCGCACCTCACCCGTAACAAACTAACTCACAAACCGCACCTCACCCGTAACAAACTAACTCACAAACCGCACCTCACCCGTAACAAACTAACTCACAAACCGCACCTCACCCGTAACAAACTAACTCACAAACCGCACCTCACCCGTAAAAAACTCACAAACCGCACCTCACCCGTAACAAACTAACTCACAAACCGCACCTCACCCGTAACAAACTAACTCACAAACCGCACCTCACCCGTAACAAACTAACTCACAAACCGCACCTCACACGTAAAAAACTCACAAACCGCACCTCACCCGTAACAAACTAACTCACAAACCGCACCTCACCCGTAACAAACTAACTCACAAACCGCACCTCACCCGTAACAAACTAACTCACAGACCGCACCTCACCTGTAATAAACTAACTCACAAACCGCACCTCACCCGTAAAAAACTCACAAACCGCACCTCACCCGTAAAAAAACTAACTCACAAACCGCACCTCACCTGTAACAAACCGCACTCTATTATAAGCCACAACCTCTGACTCACAAACCACAAACTGTACCTCTATCACCAACACACGTGTCAAGTAATAGGTGGCTGCCATTATAATAAACAAGAAAATATAGTCAACAAACCTATAGTGGTCCCAGGTGTGAGGCGAGAGAGAGAGAGAGAGAGAGACAGAGAGAGAGAGAGACCCCCTTTAATCAACGTAATTATAAAAAAAAATATTTACTCTTAAAAGACTGATAAAGCTAACGATACCTGTAGTAGTAGTAGTAGTAGTAGTAGTGGTGATGACAGTCGACCACCAACACCATGACTAGACAGGTGAGTGGGCGACTGTACACACATGGAGGGTAATGGCTCAACACACGTCTGGCTTCCTCACGTGAGCCAGTGTGAGCCAGTGTGTTAGGCTCTGTTACTGTTCCCTCCCTGTTGTTACTGTTACCTCCCTGTTGTTACTGTTACCTCCCTGTTGTTACTGTTATCTCCCTGTTGTTACCGCTGCTACTCCTTGTCGTTACTGCTGCTGCTCCCTTCCTGTTGTTACTGTTATCTCCCTGTTGTTACTGTTACCTCCCTGTTGTTACCGCTGCTACTCCCTGTTGTGACTGTTACCTCCCTGTTGTTACCGCTGCTACTCCCTGTTGTTACCGCTGCTATTCCCTGTTGTTACCGCTGCTACTCCCTGTTGTTACCGCTGCTACTCCCTGTTGTTACCGCTGCTACTCCCTGTTGTTACCGCTACTACTCCCTGTTGTTACCGTTGCTACTCCCTGTTGCTACCGCTGCTACTCCCTGTTGTTACCGCTGCTACTCCCTGTTGTTACTGCTGCTGCTCCCTTCCTGTTGTTACTATTACACCCGTCCTATTGTTACTGTTGCCTTCCTGTTGTTACTGCTGCTGCTCCCTTCCTGTTTTTACTGTTACTCCCTCCCTGTTGTTACTGCTGCCTCTCCGTTACTGTTGTTCCTACTACTGCTACCCGCTTACTACTGCTAATTTTGTCTTTAAGGTGACGATGCTTCCTCACCCTCTTCTGCTAAACCTCTGTGTGTGTGTGTGTGTGTGTGTGTTTGCGCGCGTGTGTGTGTGTGTGTGCGTGTGTGTGTGCGCGTGTGTGTGCGCGTATGTGTGTGAAGCACCTTAAAAACTCAAGACCCAGTGAACGATACTTAATAATTTTCTCACTTAAGACTACCTAACCTAACCTAACCTAACCTCAACTAACAACAACGAGAATTACGACGATTTGTAGGAATAATCAGCATTTAAGATTTAGTCACTGACCTCATTATCCCTCATACACCAAAAAAAAAAAAAAAAAAAAACATCCAGCAGTCAAGTCAGGAGATGTGGGTATTAAGTTGGCTAAACGCAGGTAACAAAACCTCAGGTAAGACACTTTTACTACTGAGGGTAAGAAGCGCCAATACTTGTCCTGGCAACCTGAATCACGAGCCGGGGATAGTCTGTCTCTCTCTCTCTCTCTCTCTCTCTCTCGCGATTAGCCACGTAGGTTGAGTAATCCACGAACACTCTATTAAAAATCCTCTCTAATCCACGAACGTTCTGCCACTCATGTTTACTAATCTACGAACGACCACTCAATTGTTTACATTAATTAATCCAAGAAACAGAGAAGATTAATAGTATTTACCAAATCCTGAAATCCTTGTATCAATCCACGAACCATGAGACAAATATCCTAATGATCGACCTGTGATAGATGATGGTGTCTTGTGTGTCCGTCTGTCTGTAGAAGCTAACGAAGACGATGACGACGACGACACAACGCCTTCCAGACCAATTGACCGCCTCGGGTGACCAAAAATACCTCCCGAAGTAATCAAAGAAAATGAACACCCCACCACCCCCCCCCCCCCAAAGAGATAGATACCAACACACAAACACACACACACACACACACACGGATGTTTTCTTTGCCCGACATTTTTGATCGAATGTGATTCCTCCATCAACATTCCCACCATTAATAGCTGGGGTAAAAACGTGCAGGGTCATCACACCCGGGGCCTTAGCGTTCTCTCCAGCTCGGACGGACCCACCACCACCACACCCGCGCCTTGTAACTTGGCTTTTACGATTCACTCTGTTAATTGAGCCTTAATGCTGCTGATGCGTCTGGCTTTCTTTGGTATGTGGTGGAGATTGGTTAACTGCGGCCTCTTTCTCCTCCCTCCTCCTCATCCCTCTTCTCTTCCCAGACCCTTCAATCCCGAACTTAATCTATCCTCACCTAACCTGACCTAAACCGACCTGACCTTTGCTATGTGAAGGGTAGAGCATGGACCACCCTCCACTCACACACAGTTCTGACGGGCTCTAACCAAACCGAACCGAACCTAACCTAACCTGACCTGACCTAATTTAACCTAACCTGACCTAACCTAACCTGATGTAGCTGAACCTGACATTCGCAGTCGTGTGTATCAGATATTCATTAAGACTGACCCCCAATTCCAGGTCAAGTTTGGTTAAGACTGGGGCCTTATAGAACTGGAACCTATTATGATTGGAACCTATTAGGGCTGGAACCTAGAATAGAACTGGGGTCAATAACCGCAAGGAGCCATTTGACCCATAATTAACATAATTACCCTGTGTCACCCTAACCTAATATGGGGTTAGGTTAGGTTAGGTTAGGTTATGTAAACATGGCATCTTTCCAATCATTCCCCGTCACGACATTAATCTTGTCCGGTTGTCATGTCATAAACAGGGTGTCATGTCATAGCAATAAACAAGATGTCATAACCATTCATATAAACAATGAACGATAATGACGTTGTTTTATGTTTTCTTATACACACACACACACACACAGGAGCAGGAGTTAAACACAGACATACACACACATACATACATACAGACACACGCACGCACACACACACACACACACACACACACATTACTCTCTCTCTCCCTCTCCTATCAACACTGGAGTACCTCAAGGCTCAGTTCTTCCTACCCGCCCTGTTTCTTACCCCCCCCCCCCCATGTTAATGACCTTCTCACCATTCCTTGCAGCAGTACACAACACCCCTCTACTAATGAGACAAACTTAACTTTCCCCAAGTGAAGGTGCCACAACAACGCCCACTAGTCTTGCCCTCTGTAATATTGCCCTCAAGTGTATAGAGTGGCAATCTAACAGTCTCCTTCCTTACCACTGCTAAACTGAATACTATCGTGAGTTAGCCTCCATCATAATTGCCCTGCAGTCTCAAGCTTCCTTCATCACAGAGTAGAGGGAAAAACTCCAGCATCATAGTCTGCCTTCCTATAAACTGACCCTCACGTTGATGTGTATAAATGTCTTTGAGGAACTGGGCGTCATTCCTCACGTTTAGCACTAACTGGGCGTCATTCTTCACGTTTAACACTAACTAGGCGTCATTCTTCACGTTTAACACTAACTAGGCGTCATTCCTCACGTTTAACACTAACTAGGCGTCATTCTTCACGTTTAACACTAACTAGGCGTCATTCTTTACGTTTAACACTAACTAGGCGTCATTCTTCACGTTTAACACTAACTAGGCGTCATTCTTCACGTTTAACACTAACTAGGCGTCATTCTTCACGTTTAACACTAACTAGGCGTCATTCTTCACGTTTAACACTAACTAGGCGTCATTCCTCACGTTTAACACTAACTAGGCGTCATTCTTCACGTTTAACACTAACTAGGCGTCATTCTTCACGTTTAACACTAACTAGGCGTCATTCTTCACGTTTAACACTAACTAGGCGTCATTCCTCACGTTTAACACTAACTAGGCGTCATTCTTCACGTTTAACACTAACTAGGCGTCATTCTTCACGTTTAACACTAACTAGGCGTCATTCTTCACGTTTAACACTAACTAGGCGTCATTCCTCACGTTTAACACTAACTAGGCGTCATTCTTCACGTTTAACACTAACTAGGCGTCATTCTTCACGTTTAACACTAACTAGGCGTCATTCTTCACGTTTAACACTAACTAGGCGTCATTCTTCACGTTTAACACTAACTAGGCGTCATTCCTCACGTTTAACACTAACTAGGCGTCATTCTTCACGTTTAACACTAACTAGGCGTCATTCTTCACGTTTAACACTAACTAGGCGTCATTCCTCACGTTTAACACTAACTAGGCGTCATTCTTCACGTTTAACACTAACTAGGCGTCATTCTTCACGTTTAACACTAACTAGGCGTCATTCCTCACGTTTAACACTAACTAGGCGTCATTCTTCACGTTTAACACTAACTAGGCGTCATTCTTCACGTTTAACACTAACTAGGCGTCATTCCTCACGTTTAACACTAACTAGGCGTCATTCCTCACGTTTAACACTAACTAGGCGTCATTCCTCACGTTTAACAAGATGTATTTCGACGTTAAGAACAAGTGAGTGTACAATTCCATGACAGATATAGTGAGGGCAACAGTCAGAGGCATCAGGTTATATATCATATGACCATAAATATTCACAAACTCAATAATGTGGCGACTTGTTAACAGCTTCTTTACTACTACTACTACTATTACTACTACTACTACTATTACTACTACTACTACTACTACAATAAACAAACCACATAGAATTAAATATATGCCAATTTTCTGAAACTATTACTATCATTACCACCACCACCACTACCACCACCACCACTACCACCACACCTTACCAAAATAATCCCACATACAAATCTCCTCAGAGTACACCAGCTCCCTCTAGCCTCCCTCAGGTAAAACCAGAACCCTTTACCCCTTCTCTATCCCCCTACCCAGAGACAACCAGAACCCCTCCCCGTCCACTAACCCCTCCCCACCCCCAGCCAGACAATATTACCATTATGACTCTGAGGTATTCAAAATATCAACTAGGATACCCCGATTCACGTCTCATCTTTCAACCTCGTCCCTATGACTTGAGTCGGTGGAAGGTCAACAGAAATCTTATGAATTTTTAAACACATGTGTGGTGCTGTTGTCACTTAAGACCTGTGCTTTACGGGAGGCAAGGTGAAGGAATTGTGATTTTAAGATTGGAGTTCATTTAATTTTTTCTCGTGGGAAATCTTTAAGAAAACAAGGGGAGGTAAATTGATCTTCTTGGTATTAACTAATGATAATGTTAAGATAATACATGTGTGTGTGTGTGTGTGTGTGTGTGTGTGTATGTGTGTGTGTGTGTGTGTGTCTGTGTGTGGAGAGAGGAGAGTTAGAAAGAAATAATAATAATCTCTCTCTCTGTCTCTCTCTCTCTCCCTCTGATATCTAACCCACACCCACACACACCCACACCCACACACACACACCCACCCACACACACCCACACACACATCACCACTACCCACCACAATGTATACCTTAAAAGCATCGGCACCACCAAATAGAACCCTCCCCCCCCCCCCTCAAAAAAATAATAATAATAACAATAAAATACCTGACACGGATAACTCCTTTAACTCAATAACATCGCCTTAATAACCTGCCTGGCCGTACTTCAATGTGTGTTAGGAAGAATAACATAATAATTACAGCTTAAGTGCAAGGCAGGAGGGCACATACAGTAGTCGCGTTACTCCACGTCTAAACAACGTCGACCCAGGAATCCAGATGCACCGCCTTTTACCCTTATAAAAACGCCCCCTCGTCATCCAGCTACCTAATTACACACGACGCCGACTTTATTTATATATCTGACACAAATATAAACTTTATTTAGGTCTGTTGAGTAAGTTATATTGATTTTTCAGAGTTTTTCGGTAAGTATTAATAAAGTATGAGAGATTCACATACTTATATGATAAAATATAAGTTAACTAAATAGATTCAGAAACTTTATCAAGAAACAAAACTTCACTAAATAGATTCAGAAACTTTATCAAGAAATATAAATTAACTAAATAGATTCAGAAACTTTATCAAGAAATATAAATTAACTAAATATATTCATAAACTTTATAGAGAAACATAAGTGAACTAAATAAATTCAGAAACTTTATCAAGAAATATAAATTAACTAAATAGATTCAGAAACTTTATCAAGAAATATAAATTAACTAAATAGATTCAGAAACTTTATCAAGAAATATAAATTAACTAAATATATTCATAAACTTTATAGAGAAACATAAGTGAACTAAATAAATTCAGAAACTTTATCAAGAAACAAAACTTCACTAAATAGATTCAGAAACTTTATCAAGAAATATAAATTAACTAAACAGATTCATAAACTACATAAACAAACAAATACTCCATCGGCTTATCTTTGAGGCTGTAACATAACACCAATACAAAAGATTATTATTACCCAAAAATAAAATAAAAGAATAAATTGAACAAGTAGCTGGTTAACACGATCCTACCATCGGATATATAACATTGGTGTCAAATTCTCACACACGCGGGTCAAATTCCAACGACAAACACCCTAAAAATTCCAGCTACTAATATCCTTCAAATTCCAACGATTAATACCCTATCCTACCCTACCCTACCCTAAACCCAAGCAGCATAAGAGTAATTAACCTTCTAGTGAAATAAGCAGATATTCAGGTGAACCAATTAAATTATATATTAACTCTCACGACTTCAGAGCTCTTGACATAAACACAAAGAATATATTAACTCTCACGAATACTAACTCTCACGACTTCAGAGCTCTTGACATAAACACTAAGAATATACTAACTCTCACGACTTCAGAGCTCTTGACATAAACACTAAGAATATATTAACTCTCACGACTTCAGAGCTCTTGACATAAACACTAAGAATATATTAACTCTCACGACTTCAGAGCTCTTGACATAAACACTAAGAATATACTAACTCTCACGACTTCAGAGCTCTTGACATAAACACTAAGAATATACTAACTCTCACGACTTCAGAGCTCTTGACATAAACACTAAGAATATATTAACTCTCACGACTTCAGAGCTCTTGACATAAACACTAAGAATATACTAACTCTCACGACTTCAGAGCTCTTGACATAAACATTAGAAAACTCACACTACAGTTCCTCCTATGACTCCTCACTCTCGCTACACCCTCGTTAACACCCACATGAATATTACATTACACAAACAGACATATATTAACGGCGTAATAGTGTACACTCTCTTACTAGTGTTGTCTAATGGCTGGCGAAATAACAGCCGTCGCCGGAAACTCCTTGTTCTTATTACTGAAGTGTGTGCGCGCGCGCGCGCGTGTGTGTGTGTGTGTACACTGTACAATAATACTTTAATAATAATAATAATAATAACAATAATAATAATAATAATAATTAATATTTATTGAAAAGTTGAGAAGCTCGAAGGCTGAATATATACATTGGACAAAAATGACTTACATACAAAGACATGGGGTGGGTGGGTCGTTTAACAAAAGCTTTCATTCCTAAAAGGAGAAGGAACAATGATTGAACATACAAATTATTATAGTTCACAGTTGATGGCCCGGGCAGGCCTTTTGCCCTATTGTAACAATGGTTTTAAATTAGACAAATTTAGATTTAGGCGCGAAATAGGTAAACATTGGTTTGGAAATAGAGTAGTGGACGACTGGAACAAATTACCAAATATCATCATTAATTCAAATACGCTGGATAGCTTCAAACACAGGTTGGATAGATTGTGAGCAATAGGGTTTGGGTGTAAATGGGACTGCCCAGTATGGGCCAAAAGGCCCGCTGCAGTTTCTTTTATTTTTGTGTTATTATGTAATGGCACTAATGGGCAGTCCCATTTACACCCAACCCCTATTGCTCACAATCTATCCAACCTATGTTTGAAGCTACCCAGTGTTTACCTATTTCACGCCTAAATCTAAATTTGTCTAATTTAAAACCATTGTTACGAGTTCGCTCCTGGTTGGATAGTTTGAGGACCTTTGTAATGTCACTTTTTTTTAGCCCTGACTTCCACTTATACACCTTGATCATATCGCCCCTCACTCTACGTCTCTCGAGGGAGTGCAGATTAAGAAGCTTTAACCTGTCTGTCTCTTATCAAAAAAGGAAACAAAAACTGACAAATATAAACTCTCTCTCTCTCTCTCTCTCTCTCTCTCTCTCTCTCTCTCTCTCTCTCAACAAAGAGAGTAAACAAAAACAAACTGACATAAACACTTTATCCGTCAACTGTTTAAAAAAATCATGACAAAAATACTTCCCCTCAAAAATTTCAAACTTAACTCTTACTTCAGTGACCCGAGACAATAAGGTTAGGTTAGGTTAGGTTAGGTTAGGTTAGGTTAGGTTAGGTTTTGATGGAGGTTGTTGGTTATGACTCATAACCAACAACCTCCATCAAAACCTAACCTAACCTAACCTAACCTAACCTAACCTAACCTAAGGACTGTGTGTTTGTAGGTAAGAGTCATCTGTTACTATATTCCTTGAAGAATACTTAAACAACTCTGGGGAAATTTAACAAAGCTGGTGGTGGTGGTGGTGGTGGTGGTGGTATAGTGGTGGTGGTGGTATAGTGGTGGTGGTGGAGGTATAGTGGTGGTGGAGGTATAGTGGTGGTGGTGGAGGTATAGTGGTGGTGGTGGAGGTATAGTGGTGGTGGTGGAGGTATAGTGGTGGTGGAGGTATAGTGGTGGTGGTGAACAAAGGATTTAGCTACGCTCCCTCTTAACCCACGTTGCACAAACATTGCAAAAGAGTTAAAATTGAGAGAGGAATGTGGCAAGGTGACGCCATCACTCTGAAACCCTCAAAGGTGATTTCCAAGTCACGTAATTAGTTAAGGTGTAGGTAGAGACAGTTTGGATCACCTGAAGAATCTACACCCCAGCTAATTTCACCTAAAGATTAACCACCCTAACACTAACCTAACTTACCTTACCACCCTAACCTAACCTAACCTAAACCTAACCACCCTAAGCTAACCTAACCTAACTTGAATTAGGAAAATATATACCAGTACACACAATAAAAAAGTTAATAACACCTGTAAAAGACGTGACAAAAGACGTGACAAAAGACGTGACAAAAGAGAGCTATACGTGAATGGGTGACAGACAGTCATAACATCGATGAGTCAAACAGGCAGACCCCCCCCCCCCCCCCATCATGTTTGGTAGGGTCACACTGGATGAATAACACCACGCCCTTCTCATGTCTGTCTTGGGCGAGGAATCGAACCCTGGACACTCTCCAGGTAGTGAGAGATACGCGCTTTACCCAATATTAATACAAAGGTCTGACGACCCAAGGGAGCAGAACAAAGATAAAACACCAATAGGAAAGATGAAGGGATCTGGTTGAGCCCAGGTTCTTTCTACTCCAACTGTATTTAAGTGTCACCACTTTTTCTTCATCCCCTAATAATCTTCTTTCACCTCATAACTCATGACTCCACCACCACCACCATACCAACAACTATTTACGAGGCTCCGGCGCTCTCTTGAAAACACTCGAGGAAACACTGTACATTTATCTCAAGAAAATTATTAAATAACACCAAGTATCATCTGGATTATATAAGCAACACCTTCATAGGAACATAAGAATGGAGGAAACTGCAGCGGGCCTATTGGCCCATACTGGGCAGTCACATTTACACCCAACCCCTATTGCTCATATATCTAAATTTGTCTTATTTAAAACCATTGCTACGAGTTCGCTCCTGGTTGGATAGTTTGAGTACCTTTGTTATATCACCTTTGTTTAGCCCTGACTTCCATTTATACACCTCTATCAGGTCGCCCCTCACTCTACGTCTCTCAAGGGAGTGCAAATTAAGATGCTTTAACCTGTCTCTGTATTCAAGGTTCCTAATGCCCGGGATTAGTCTTGTCATTCTCCTTGTCATTCTGTAATACGGTGACCAGAACTGAACTGCGTAATCCAGGTGTGGTCTCACAAGCGCAAGATACAGTTTTAGGATGACCTCGCTAGTCTTGTAACTAACACTCCTTTGTATGAACCCAAGTACTTTATGAACCTTGTTTCGAGCAAAAACACATTGTTTACTTGGCTTAAGGTTCCTACTTATCATTACTCCTAAATCTCTCTCGCAGTCGGATTTCTCTATGGCATCGTTGTTCATCTGGTATCTGGTTTCCCTGTTTACATCTCATATACTGAGTACTTTACATTTGTCCACGTTGAATTTCATCTGCCATTTTTCAGACCATTCGAAAATTTGTTTAGAGCTTCCTGTAGTTTTGCTGAGTCCTCGTCAGATTTAATAACACGTCCTATTTTAATGTCATCAGCAAATTTACTTATGTTGCTGTCTATGCCGATATCTATGTCGTTTATGTATATAATAAATAATAATGGTCCAAGTACTGAGCCTTGGGGAACACCACTAGTGACGTTGCTCCAATGGGACTTAGTGCCGTTAATGCTCACTCGCTGTTTCCTGTCCTGTAACCACGCCCTAATCCATTTTAGAATATCACCTTTAATGCCATGTGCTTCTACCTTTCTAATTAGTCTTTCGTGGGGGACTCTGTCGAAGGCTTTGCTAAAGTCGAGATATACCACATCATAATTGTGCCCCTCGTCCACCGATTCGAAAACAGATGAAAAGAATGTTAATAGATTAGTTAGACATGAACGCCCGCTTGTGAAGCCATGCTGGGAATCATTGATCAACTTTATATAATACTACTGAACCTCACGACATATCCGGTGTTCACTATACACACAAATACGGTTAAGAAATTATATCTATATTAATCGTCTTTTTTATCCGATAGTAAACAAGTCGTAATAGTCACCGAGATTCGTACCCCAGGATGACGTCACTGGAACAAGAGGATGACGTCACCGGTGTTGAGGGATGACGTCACTAGCGCAAGGGTTACAACAATGGCTTCTCCCTCCCCTCAGCCTCCAGTTACTTATTTTCCTACACACTGAAGGAACCAAAACAAAAGCCCATCTGTAACCTAACCCAACCTACCCAAACCTAACCTACCCTAACCTACCCCACCCTAACCTAACCTAACCTAACCTAGCCTACCCTAACCTAACCAAAAACCTGAGATATCCCAACCAAACCTCACCAGATAAACTACACTAATCTATCCTATAACCCAACCCAACCCTAACCCAACCCTACCCTACCCTACCCAACCCAACCA